>VUYV01000024.1:1237502-1356286 GCA_008711295.1 Anarhynchus alexandrinus
GCCGGGGGGGGGGAGAGTCGAGCTCCCCGGGGGGCGGTTCACCCCCGCGGGGCTCCCCTCGCCCCGGGGTTGGGGGGATCAGGCAGGTGCAGCCGCCGTCTGCCCCCGGGGGAGCCCGGGCGTGGGGACGTTGGGTACCAGAAAGCCGTGAGCGTGAGGTGGGCAAATCTGTGCTTGCCTTTTAACGGGGAGGTGAAAGTGGACAGTGTCGGCGGTGTGGTCTTGCAAAGTGAGTGTAGTGCCCGCGGGCAGACTGTGCTAGCTTAAAGTCCTCGCTCGGTTTCGTTGGCAGGAGATGAAATCATTTATATCGCATTATATCTTTCTGTGCCATACAGAAATCTGCTTTACTCTCGCACCGCGGGTGAAACCAGTTACTGACTGCGTGTACGTGTGGCTTTAACTTTGATAGTTTGTGGCACGGGAGTTCAGACATTATGTAAGTAGAGTAGAAGGGTTCGTAATAACTGCAATTGTACTTGTTTCCCTACCTGGAAAGAAAAATCTGCTCTGTGGGCCACTTCTAATTACCACTGTTCAGCTGTGTAATGCGTAGATGTACTACATGGTACTTACTGTGCTGAAAGGATCTGGTCTCTGATTCAAGGATTTCACAGGCTGGAAAACCAGTCCACTGGTAGATTCTGAGAATTTTCCAATTTTCAGGCACCTGAGAAAGCCTTGTGGGTTCATTAGATTTACCCAGTAAACATGGAAGTTTTTCCCAAACCTTACTGATTGTGGGAGTGCTTATTCTATGTCTCTCAAATATTTATTCCAATACATAATACTGAACTGAAGAATGGGACAAAATATTTATTTGAAGGACTGTGAAAACTGTGCTAAGCATTTCCCTTAGGAAATTTGGTTTTCAGCATGAAGACTCCGATAGGGTACAACATGTTAAAGATAGGAGCAAAATGTGCTGTGTAAGTACAAGGTCAGGTGAACTGGCAAAGCGGAGGCTCTACAACAGAAGGATTGAGGAGTTACAGCTGATCAGAAACTGGACAGCAGTCAGTAAGGAACCCACACGTTGTTTTTATATGTGTGTGTAGGTATTTAAGTAAAAGAATAAAGACATGCATCATTCTGGGATGCGTAACAGGAGTGTTGCAGATGTATGATGGCATCTCATGGTGGCTGTGACTTTGGGGTCTGTGTCTGTTGTCAGTACCCTATGGGATTTTGGGCACCACCATTACACCAGTTAGGCAGGGGATGAGTAGCAAAGGTGATCAGAGATCTAGCAAACATAACCTATGAGAAAATAGTGGAAGAACTGGAATTTTACAGCCTAGGGAAGCAAAGACTGATGAGAGATGTGATAACAATCTTCAAATATGTAATTGGTTGCTGCAGAGTGGCGGGAAAGAAACTGTTCTCCACATCCAGTGGAAATGTAACAAGAACCAGCATGCTGAACTGCAGCAGGAGAGATTAGGTTAAATGGTAGGGAAAGTGGTGTCTAATTGTACAGGTAATTGAGCACTGGATTGTCCAGGTAGGGTGTGGAATCTTCTTCACTGGGGCTTCTTAAGATCAGATCTAACAAACACTTACCAGAAATGCTTAAGGTGAGGGTGACTGTGCCTTCTGGTTGGGAGAGACGCTACATGATCTCTCCAGGTCCCTTACAGGTTCCAGGGGAGGCAGAGGCTACCAGGAGGCCAGCCTGTGAACGCACACACTCTTGGTGATGATCATGCATATATCAAAGAGGCAGCTTTGTAAGGTAAACAGGGCTCAGTAATCCATTTATAATATTTCACTCCCATCCCTAACTTTTATATTAGATTTTGTGATTATTCTTCCTTCTGGTCAAACTGCATTTACAGTTGAAGTCCAAGAGGTGGATGATCTGCTGAAGAACATCACATCTTGATTTGGCACCATCACAACCAGTAAACTGACTTATTGGTAAATGTTAGGAGATTTGAGCTCCGTTTCAAAGTACAGTTCTGTACACTGTATCACATTGCTCCCTCAGGTCCTCAGCAGTACAGGTGTGTTTCAGGCAGTCCATCAGGCAAAACCTGGCTACTTTGGTTTAACTTATCTCTATCTTGGCTGTGATTATCATCTTTGAAATTACTTGGATGATAATTCTGTTCTTAAACATACTTTGAAAAGTGTAGTTTGTCCTACTGGATTAAGCAAGTTTTTTGCCCAGTCCAATTATTAGCCCAACTAATTACAGAAATAGCTGGCTGGAATGAGACTTGGTGTTTTTTGTTGCCTTACCTCCATTACCTAGAGGGTTTTGCTGCTTTGCTCAAGTTTTATTCTTTTATTGTGTTATTCTATGTGTTGTTATTATCAATTTACATATTAATTATTTTAAAAATTCTACCACATTCTTTGCTTCTAGCGACTACTTGTGAAATTATCTCCACAGTCCAAAAAAAGATCACTTAAGTTTTTGAACATCCTTTTTTTATAGGAGTGGGATCAGACAAGGCCTACCCTTTCTTTCTAGGTTATTTGTTATTATTTCGTGTCCCAATGTTCTGCCCTTAGTGCTTTAGAGAGGCATTGAGTAAAGCTGATTCAATCTTTCCAGTGTCTCTTTATAAGACAGGCCTTTTTAATGCTCTTAGTCATCTGTATTATTAAGATGTCTTTGTTTCTGCCTTTTTTCTCTTCTTGGAGCTGGCATGATCAGAGCTGAGCCCCGTAACGCCACCAAAGACATGCTGTTCATGCGGTGTCTTCTGCTGCTTCCCTCGCTTCCCATCACACCCGTGGCCATCTAGAGTGCTTGGGGAGACCAAAATGCACCTTACAAAATGCGTTGTCTTGCATTTAGTTCTTCTGATGTCAGTTTGTTGCCTTGTACACTGTCAGTATTTCTCTGAATCATCTGAAAGGACACATTTTGTCAGAGCACAGCGGCGGGGGCTCCCCACGGAGGGTCTGCCAGGGCAGGGCCTGGCAGCCAGGGCCCGTCCCACCGCCCCAGCCAGGAGCAGGGCGGCCGGGGGCACAGGGGGCAGCCCTGGGCATCGGGCACCTCCCTGGGGACGGGGACAGGCTGAGGCCAGGCCGGGATGTGGGCCTCCAGGTGGTCCTGGCCCAGCGGGGCCCATGGCCGGGCAGGGCAGGGCTGTGAGGAGCTGGAGTGCGGCCCTGCTGCGGCGTCGCTGGGGCAGGGGCTGAGGGCCCCGGGGGCTGACATGGGGTCCTGGGCTGTGGGCAGGGGCCCATAAAGGCCTGTTAGTGCCGTGAGGGTCCTGACAAATTTCAAAGCTTCACGGATCCAAATTTTGTGGTGAAAATGTGTGAAATCTACCCATTAGCACAGTAGCAGGTATCTGAAGTATCCGAAGATGTGGGCTTTAGGAAGGGTGAGCCTACAGGGTCTGCTTGTAAGTAGCCAACTCTACTAGTCCGGAGTCAAATGAAGGGGTAAGCAGAAATGTGTTAAGGAGGTTGCTACACCATGGCAATACATATGGCTCTTTTAAATAAAAAAAAAGGTAATAATCGAGGCTTGGCATTTCTTCCCTGCTTTTGCCCATGAAAATAGGCTGAGCCCTGCAAGGCTTCTGTGTTGCTTCATTTAGAACTGGACTGGCTGTGGAAAAAAGCAATATATGGTAGAAGAAAACTTAGACCCGTGGGGGGCATAGACAAAATGGCTTGAGAGGCTTTTTTGCTCTCTCTAGTTTCTATGATACTGGGGTACTGTGAGACTTACAAAAGAAACTTTTCTAAGTTACTATAAATCTGCACAGACATTGTTTTAAAGCAGCGCTGATTGATTTAGCCTTGCAGGGTAGATGTCAGGCACACTATTCGTGATTAACAGCAGATAGAAACCAGGGAGATGAGCAGTGTTGATCATACTGAATAATATTATGAATGGAAATAAGAGTACAAAGTAAATACATGTCAACCTTTTGGAATTTTGTGTGATTTATATCGTTTCAATGTTGGATTGAGTAATTGATCTTTTTATCGGTGTGTTTTATGCTGTAATAAAACAGGATTTAAATAGTGAGAAGTTAATAGCTGCTCTAAGTAAAACACACAGGCACTGGAATGAGACACATTCTCTATAACTAAGAACATGCAAAAATTGCAGGGAAGTTTGTTTGAACTTGATGTAGTGAAAAATAAAACTATCATTCATGCCAGTGAGAGATTTACATTTTTCCTTGAATTCTCTGTCAGTTCAAAGTAAGCCTGTTAAGAGTACTGCATTAGCACATAGGAAATCTAAATTTCTGCCTTGTATATTAGTACTTCAAGTCCTCTTCATAATTCAGTTTTTTATATTCCAAGATTTTTCTCTCTCCCATGATTAGTTCCAGTAGCTTGCTCTGAAGCTCTGGTTTGAGGCATGAGACACTGAACTAATAACAAAGAGAGGTTGGAGGCTTTTTAGAAGTGTAGACAGAAATAAATACTGAGCGGGTTCTGGAGATCGTGGGGGGAAGACAAGGAGGGGCTGGGATCATTTGCAGCTCTTCAGGGCAGGGGGGGTTGAGAAGTGGCTGTAAGGCCCTTTAGCTGTGGTACTAGTGGCGGGGGTCTTCTGGGAACTGACACAGGGACAGACATATGAGGAGGGCTCAAGGTATTTTTAGGACAGGGAGGTTTTGGGGGAGCTTTGTTGCATCAGGCTCTCTCATCTTCCCTCAACGCTTTTCATCCAGACCAGCTCCTCTTATTGTCTTCTCCACGGTCCTATGTTGTGGTTGCCTGTTATCACCTCTGCAGCCATCCATTTTTGTCTCAAGCTAACAGTTTTCCTTTCCCTCTTCATTGGCCCCTGCCAACTCTCCTGCCCCTCCCAGGCTTTGGGAAAGGGGCTGGGGTTGCAGTGTCAATTGTTCTGGCTGTTGGGAAGGTGATAAAGGGAGATATGAAGAGACATAAGGGGACTGTGCAGAGGTGAAGACGGCATTTCAGTGACCTTGAAGAGTAAAGTTGGCTTCTCTTGCAGTTCTGCATGATGTGAGAGAGATGTACAGGCAGAGGGGTATGGCAGGTCCTGATGCTACCTCACATACACTCACCTCTGTCCTTAAAGGTGGTGGCAGAAGTGCTGTGTAAACAGGAGGTGCTAATCAGCTAGTTTGGGGTGTAGCTCTGCCATTCCCATCTTCTTTGGCACAGGTAAAATCTGCCAGTAGAACTGGACTACTTAGAAGTGTGCAGGTTTGGTGTGGGTGTAAAAGACCTAGAACAAAGAAGTGATCGTTGGGGTTTTGTATGTTTTAATTGGGAAGTTAAGATTATCTGGGAGGGCTCTAAATGTGTCTGTCTGGACATGGTATATACACAGACGAGGTGGCTGTAGCACGCTGTATATTTGCTGATGTGACAAAACTTGTAGGATTTTTTAAAAGATTTTATCTGTGGAACATGCCAGACAAGCGTCTTTATCAAGCTGTCTTCGAAAGGGAGAAATTGAGTTGTTGGAATGAGTGTCCCAGCTTCTGTGGTTGGAGTATACATTAACACTGATTGGTTAGCACAGAACATTTTTATATATTTATATATTTTAAAGACCATTTACTCTACCCAAAGCTCTGTGTTTTTTTTTGTATTTATACCAACTTATCAAATATACAATATTGATTTGCATTATTCAAACTGTCAATTCTTTTCCTCTTTCTTTTGTGTAAATCTTCAGAGCCATGGTGATGATAAAACATGTTCTAACTTGCCTGGACTCATTTATATCCTACATCAACAGAAAGTGGAAAAAAAAAAACCCTGAGCTCTAGTCTGAGATTAAGCCAACAATTTTTAAAGCATGCCAGCTTGTACTTTCCAAAATATTTTATAACGATCTGTACTTTCTTCATTAAGTAGAGTTAATGATTTCCAAAAGTTTCCTTTTTAGTCAAAACTGTTGCAGCATATAAAAATGAGCGCAATTAAAGTGACTTGAAGACACATAAGAGAAGAGTGCTGCAGTTGGTATAACAGCAGGAGTAGTTCTAGGCTCAGCCTTTGACAGACACTTTGTTGTCAAGAGTAACTTGTGCTTCCTTTAGTCTCAGTAGGTAATTCCCATTCTCACCCCCTTATGAGTTCCCTAATTCCATAACAGCTTGCAGTATCTTATGTGGAGAGGTAAAGATAACATTACATAGTTGTATCAACAGTAAAGTTTATTAAAATACTGGATTATTGAGCTCATTTTAAAATCTTGTAGTATAACTCTTGTTTCACTAAAGTGCGCAAAACTGTGTGAACTTTTGCCAAACTAGGCGGGAAGCTGCCAGGAAGGGACCTCACGGTCCCATGATGAGCCTTCTAGACTATCAGTGTAATGTGTACATTTGAGGGAAGATGTGTGAAGTGGTACCTTAATTCTTTCCCTGATAGCAGACACTTAAAATGTTCAAATTATAGGTGCAATTAGAAAAGTACCTATTGCCTTCAGTGTCCCCAAATATAATATATATTTTTTTAAGTCTTCTAGCCACATGGGATCTCCTGGGTGGCTCTCTTGGAGCTCTGGCCCAGTCACACTTCACTAGACAAAGATCTAAGCAAGGCTGTTTAAATAAACATCTCTTCCTTTAGTTGCAGCTCTTTGACCAGATCAGCATGTACCTACTTACTTGCACTTGGGATCTGATCCTGGTTTCCTACTATTTCCCCTTTCCTCATTGCAAGTAGAGAAGATAGAATAATATTCCCAGTTAAATAAAAAGGCAGAGGAGAAAATAAACACTGTAAGTGTAGCTGCAGCGTCCTATGTAGTGAAGAGGAGGCAGGCACATCTGTACAGTAACTTAAAGGGTAGGGGAACTATGCAAAATATGACTTGAAGATGGAAGAAGCGGGAGAGGACCATTGCTGGACTTTTAGGGTCGTGAATTCCTTCCTTTCTCAGCTGTGGGAAATGTTTCAGAACAAAAAAGCACTCTGTGGGAAGTGGCTTGCTGAGATTAGACTTTATACCCAAGTCAAAAACCCAGGGGAAAATTATACAATGCTGAACTTCCATTTAATCAGAGGATTGATTACTTCTGGGAAGTAGACATGGGAGTCTCCAGCTCTTAAAATCTTGGCCTTGATAGCACAGGACTGAAAGATAAAGTAGATCACTCCTGGCAGAATGTAAGTTGAACTGAGCCTTGGTAAGGAACTGCGTGCCCTCCTTTCCCAAGTGGAATGGTATCTGCCTAGTTATCACATTTCATTTAAAAGGTTTCCATTAGGAGGGAGCAGATCTGGGCGGGTGAAAGTGAGAGAACTTTTGAGATACACCATGAGATTCACCATCAACTCATGCAATAGAACAATGTGGAAAAGTACAGCCAAGAATACTGGAGCTATGTAAAAAGTGGAGCCCTTTATGTCATAGCAACTTAAAGGAAACTTTGGGTGGAAATGCAAAAATAAAAGGTGTTAATATGTTGAGGGGAATTTTCAGAGACAAACCCCCTAATTATCTTGCTTACTGAAAGGAAACTGAACCTCTCACCTAATGAAAAGAAGTCCTCTTTGTCCTTCAGAAACTCTGTCACTTGCAGAGAAAGTGAGGATCAAATGGCAACCCTAAGCAAACCAAACAAATAAATTAAATGGTTTATTGAATAGCTCTGGCTGGAAGTTAAGAGAAAAAGAAGACCGGGCAAATAATGGCAATTAAGAGGCTCGGATGAGATTCTTCCTATCCCTGAAAAATAAAATTGAGAATCCTTCAGGTCCTATGTAGAATTGCACAAATCATGAGATATCACTGATGATAAAAGGTACCTAAATGCTGGCAATATATTAAACTGTGAAAAATATACTCTTGTAGTATAATAGAAGTTAAAATGATAAAGGGGTTTCTTGCTTTTTTACTACCATGGAAAAGAATGAGGGGTGGGGAAGGGGAGGAAGATTTGCTGAATAGGAGTAACAGCAATTTTTTTTTTTTAACGTCCTAGACAATGGAGTTTTATGTTTGTTATTCCCTGATGAATTTGCAATGAGGAGAAAGGAATGCAGTTGTATGCCCCTGTGATTAAGTCCATTTGCTGTGCAAAGAGGCCCACATGGTCATGGTGTGCTCATGACTCAGCTGAAACAAACATTGACAACTTTTGCCAAAAAGGGCAGGGAAGCCAGGATGCAGAGGATTTCATTAAGGAGCTCAAAAGAGAGGACAGCTGCACCTAATTTTCAGAAGCACATAGTTGTCTTCGAGGAAGCCAAGCAGTACCAAGAAAAAAGCTTAATTTTTATTTCCTAAAGAGTAAAGGCATTCCATTTATTTTATCTCTTATTTTTTTTCTGATCTGGATTTAAATAAGGTATCTGCCCTCAGAAGAGGTGTTTCTAGCAAAGGAGAATTTCTTCTTTGTGTATGCATAAGTATACCTACTTATGGTAAGTACTCACTATAGGTAGTTCATGGTTTGGTGCTACCTGACAGTAGCAAGAAAAAGGCATCCAACAAAACCATCCTGGAGCTGTCCAATACAGAGTATTCCCTTTGCAAAAGTTTCGGTGCTTTGTAGGAGACCCAGTTCTCTCTGCTCCTCAACATCTGACCACATGCACTTTTGGATTCGTGTCCTGGTTCACTCTATCTAAGTAGAGCTGGGGTCATAGATGTCTTCTGCTCCTGCAGAATCAGTTATAGGATGCCTTTGGAAAGTTGGGCAACTGCAGGCGGTGAAATCTTGCTCAGAAATCAGTGTGATATGAAAATTCTGTTATACGCTGATTTTGTCCTGAAAACCCTTGCTACGCTGACAGCAAACCAGAACTTAAGCACAGATGATTGACACCTGAAGTAAATGTAGAATCACTTTGAAACATTAACCTCTTTTCTCGTTTGAATAAACAGGAGGCAGCCTTTCTCTCCTGAAAATTAATAGGCCAAGAAGAAGAGAATATTTTGATACCATGGAAAATATTAATAATTGTTATGATAATTATTATGAAAGAATGCTATTATCTTTTGTGACATAGACGTTTTGCTGCCTTTTTTCCTGAAGTGGTTATTTTCTAGTCTTGTTTGCTTATACATTTTCACTGGTTGATATTTTGAATCTATTTTCGTTGTCATGGAAGAATATTTTATAATATGGCTGTAAAGGAATTGACTTTCTGTGTTTGTGTATGTGCTTTTTTCACCTTTAATACTATCTGAGAACCAATAACCATGTGTCTAGATACAGAGTTCATATTTAACAAGTTCATTCCAAACCAAACATGACAGCATTTGATTTTTAAAGCTCTAAAATATAAAGCAATGCTTATGGATTATACAGTTGCTAGTCATTATGGCCAAATTATAGCTAAATTCTGTTACTTGCAAATTGATTGTGAGTTCTGATCAATTATACAGCCCATATAAAAACAGAGAATATAATCACACATCATGGAATAAGGCTTAGAAGCAAGAAAATCCATTTTAGTCAAACAGTGGATCAGTTTCTTACAATTTAAGTAAGAGAACAGTATATGATGTTATACACACTGTCTTTGGTTGTTGATACTATGCCCCAGAGATTGTTCCGATGAGACTTTTTTTGAAGGAGATGACATTTTTATACAAGTCATTCTGAAGTGGTAAATAAACATATGAAATTAATTAGCTTATTGTGTGGGGTATCTAGAATTCACAGACCACTTATATAACTATTGTGGTCTTAGAGTACCTGCAAATACCATCATTGTTGCACAGACAAATATAGCTTCTATAAAATGTGCCTGAATGTATTAAGTTCTCATAGTATTCAGTATTTCAGTAGTTATGTATTTGTAAATATATTATCAAAATTGGGGGAATAGAATTTCAAAGAATACTTCTTGAATTATGGTTGTTTCTTTTACATGAAAAGCAGTGTTAGGTGGAGGTTAGAGCATGGCGTATCATTCTGTTACTGGAAATAGAATAGCCAGTATTTAAAGTTTCAAGTTATACAATATAATGCATATGCCTATTTATTTTGATGTCTTTCTGACTTGTTTCGTTTGGAGGCCCAGTCCTACAGACAATGCTGTGTTTATTTAGGCCTGAATGCAACAAATTACAGTCCAGGTGCAGATTTTATGATCCATTGAGATCGCTATTAATTTATTTTGGGCTTTTATTTTGAGTGGAAACAGCAGTCCACCTAATCATTTTAAGTTGAAAGAGTGACACTCTGCACAATGATTGGTTTTGTCTAAACCTACACGTGCTAGTTTTACAACTTGCAGGTAAATGCTATATTTATTGTACATTTTTATTTTATAGTTCATGTATTTTTTTGTACTTCAGCTTAGAATGTAGACTATAATATACTTTATAAAAATACATTGAACTTTACTGAAAAGGAATTTCTCCATCTCCCTCATAGTATTAAATTCTGTACAAAATTTTCTATATACTTTGGTGCAGGTCAGGTAGTATTACTATTGGCTTGTGCTAATGAGTGAACCACTAATGAATGGTCCATCAAAATCTGTGTAGAACTGAAACCAGTGAAGTGCTTTGGGTGAGTGGTTACAAATTTCTAAAAACTGATCTTACTTGTGGGCAGACAGTGAGGAGCATAGTGATGCAGGTGAAGTTAGACGAGTGATATTTGCCAAGTCACAGTAAAGAAACTTGATTTTCAGGTTTCCATGGGACACATAGGAACAGAGAAAAATTGGAAGAGTGAACCTGACAAGGAGAGACCACTGAAATCAGGATTTCTGGGAATGCAGCTTCAGCAAACAGCACCTAAGTTAAATTTTGCATCTCTGTTTCGAAGCACAGAATCTACTGCAGAGCATCTGTGTTCTGCATTCCTGGTACGTTCTGGCTTACTTAGAAAGGGCTGCCCTCAGGTACAGAAATGAGTCTTGATTATATCATTCCTCAAAGGCCTAAGGACTTTGGTATGTAACTTCTACTTTAGATTCCTAGGTCCGGCATTTAAATACCATAGAGACTTGTGCTTTACTCAGCCCCAAGGGTAACTGAAGTCATTATGCCTGTGTTTCTGTCAATAAAAATTCCTACACACCTATATATCTGATGCTAGGTGTGCCTCGAACTGTGTGGCACAGTAGGTACCTAGCACCTGTCTCACCTGTGGATACTGATCCAGCAGGAATTTTTAAGACCTGTTTTTGGAGCAAGCTCCATGAAAAGCAGTATTTTTTAACTCTCTATATTATGTGGTTAGAGCATTAGTCAGAGAAGACGACCAAGGTTTAGTTCCTTCCTCAATCTGAAGCAGTTTGAACCATTTGCTTTATATTTCTGGTGAATGTTAAATGGTGAGCTTCTGGATAGAGGTGGATAGATGTAACTATGGGTGGTATTGTGTGTTTCAAGCACTTTTTTTGCCTGTACTGCAGAGAGCCATAAATACAGGTATCACATTTTCAGTTTCTAAAGTGATCCTTGCGGCATAACTGATGTTCAACAACACTAGATATCTCTGATTTGTTTTGGGTGCTAGACCTCTAAAAGTAAGCCACATCACTCAGGAAGTATTTGTTGTTTACACTGGACCACAGTGAGGTGTGTATGTGTCAACTATGGTAGAGATTATGCTTCGTACTAGATGAAGAGGAAAGCTGCATGAAAAGTCTGATTTATTCGATCAAGGGTAATGGCAAACATTGGGGGGGTGTGTTGCTCTATTAGAAACAAACCTGTAAAATTAAAGCACACAAATGCATTGTTTGTACTGCTTTTTCATAGTACACTCAATAGCTTCTTTAGGATTTTCCTATTAAAGATATCTCTGAGCAGAACTGAAGAAGTGTCTCTCTGGCACTCACTCAGTGGTGCTCTGCAGCACCGACGGACAACATGTGCCCAGCAAAGACTGTGCCTGACTCCAGGCTACCCCTCACCACTAGGAGGTTGCTTTCTGGTACACCACTAGGAGGTTGATTTCTGGTACAGAAGTTTCAACAGCTAGTAGTTGTACCATGTTCTTACCTCTTACCTTAGTAGAGGACTGAAATACAGAAATAAAGCTTTAATGCATTTTTGAACCTATCTTTTAAATTCATGTTACTTAAGTCTACTAAAACTTTGGCTATGAAGCAAACTTCATTGACAGGGAACGTCATATAAAAGGGAATGTGTTTAGGAGCTCTTAATCTAGATCCATTTTGACCTCTTTTTGTGTATGTTGTCTAACATAAATTATTTATTGCTGTATGTTGGATAAGTTGGGTATAGTATTTTTTTTTTCTTTATCTTGTTCCATGCTTGTTTAATGGTTGTTCATGCTGCTGGTTTACTATATTTTTGACAGTTTTTGAATCCCACAATTTAAAAGCTAATAGATATTTTCTAATAACACTATAGAAATGAAGATGAATCTTGCGCATCATGGAGAGCAAATATGAACCAAATGATTGTATGTTGGTGCTTCATAGCATGAATGCAGGCACTGAACTCTGATGAATCTGGAGGGTTTGGTTTGTACCATGACAGGCACTAGCAGCACCTCATTTTGTAAGTAACTACTTTGCACCAAGTATTTAAAAATTAACTGAAGAAATAAAAGTGTAAAAATCTGCTATTGCTACCTCCAGCATCTTTAGTGTTCTGGTGATAAATGGTCAAAGTCTTAGAGAGTGCTTGTAGAAGATTAAGGATTGGATATAATAAAAAAGGATTACTCCCAAAAGGGAGGCTGTGGAACACCATGGTCTGAAGAGTCTGTGCTAGTAATGATTTTGAACCATGGGTTTTCATTTACTGTAAGAAATACAAATTGGAACTGACATTTAACAGATTAATTTATCTCCACAAGCCTTCTTTATATGAAGTCACTAAGATTGCATGCATGGTGCCTTTGTCCAGCTGTATAATCCTTAGCTTCAAATGCCAGAATAAACCCTGGAAGCACTCTTAAGTGTTTGCTCTGAAATACTGTAAGTGATGCTCAAGATTTTGTGTTCTTGGGAACACAGAATATACTAGAATTCTCTCTTGTATATAAATTCAGCTTTTTAAAGCAAGCAAACAAACAAACAAACCCCAAATCTACCCATTTTTTGTAAGAGCACGAGTTTGACATTTGAAAAAAAAAGCCCATCTCAACTTTAATAACTCTGGAATACGTCTGAAAATGCATCTGGCATCTTTAGAAATGTCAAATTTCTGGCATGAATAATAACATATTGTATTCCTTTCACTTTTTTTTTTGAAAAGCGTGTTAAAATTTCTGACAAGATAAAGTCTGCTTTTTTAATTTGTGGGATTTCTCTGAAAGGTAAGCTATACACCTGTTTATGCAAGAAAGCATGACCTGTACTTTGTTCAGGCCTGTCTGATACCATCAATATGCATTGTAAGCAACTTGTCATGGGTCCTAGCAAATGTGCCATGTTGTTTTATTCTTTCTTTCGCAACCCACATTGGTGACAGTAGACATTTCTTAATGGGCTCTCTGGAAAATAAATTACACATGTTTTCTATGTTTCGAGATACGGGAACTACTTTGGAAAAATTCATGTGTGCTTTTGAAAGAAAAAGTGTTGCCTAAACTGCTCTGACCTCTAATGGCCATTTAATTCGCTTGTTGCTAATTTAAGTCAAGTTGGCTGATTCAGAAATGTGAAACTCCTGAATTATTAACAAATTCTAGGCTCCTTAATGTAAAAAGGAAAGAGTGTTTGCTCTGTTCTCTTGACCAGAAAAGTTGCAAGTGGAATGGCATGAAGGAGGCAGAATGAGGAAGTCTTCAGCTATTTACTGTATGGGCTAGAATGTTGTAAAAGATCTAATCTGTCAGAGTAGTCTGAGGCAGCGTGCTCTTTATGCTAAATAATAGCTAATTATTGCTCAAAAGAGGGGAAAAAAGCTCCTTATTTCTTCTGATTCCCTGCTGGAAACCTAAGAGGTGTGTGGGTGATGAGTGCTTATGACTGACTGGGATCACTGCTGAGTATAGTGGCAAATCTCATCCCTGGGGCCCAGATGACTCTCTGACCCATATGTTGAAGATTTCTTCATAGACATAGAGTGGGAGGAAAGAATTTGCCTTCTTCCCATGTGCTGTAACCTGGCAAGACGGAACAGGATGCTGCCCTCCACCCCCACTCCATCCTTGCAGTGCCAGCTTGCGGGGAATTGTCTGCAACGGCTGAGGAATAATTTTCTGCAGTTTCGAACATTGAGATTTCTGAGAATTTCCAAGTGCGTAACAAACTTGCATGGCCTTGACTGTTGTAATTGTTGTAAAAACAAACACCTCTCAGACTTGAGGTTTTTCTCCTCACGGTATCCTGGAGATTTGGAGTTGTACTCCTATTGTGCTATTAAATCCTGATTAGTGAATGTCTGGATTTTAAACAAGTGGCCAATAGCACAGCTTGTCTGCAGTGAGAGAAAAGAAAAAGCAAAGATGTTGGAGGGAAATGGTTATAGCAGTATTACAGGGTTCAGGGACTTTTTCACAGGGAGAGATGAGAAGGTACTTATGTTTTTCCTAGCTTAGTAGTGGGAGAATCACTCCCCAGCATCACCAAGGGTATGGCTCATCATAAAACAAAAATGTGATAGCCAGGCAGTTAGGATACAGATATGGAGCTATGTATCCAAGTATGAAGTATAACATGAGAAAATTCAAGCACATAAAGACATGTAGGGAACATTTTAATACAAACACTGACCCCTAAACAACAAAAGAGAAGAGCTGGAGTTACTCATGAAAGGGGGAAAGCCACCACTACTTGTTAAAGAATCACAGGCAATAAAAGGCCACTTGGAAAGTTGAAAAGGAGCTGGTGGATGTCTGTTGCAAAGGCTCCTATTGCCTCTGACCACAAAATTAATTCCTTCTTAAACACCTCTGAGGGGTCCTAATGAAAAGAAATACTGTTTTGTCATTGCTGACTTGAAACTGAAAGATGTTTGGTAGACGTCTCGTGCAGGAATATGGCTGCATTTTCTGTGCGTGTGGTGGGGGAGAAATGGAGTAGCTGCTGGATGTACTCTGAGTACCCAAAGTCTGGGGTGTACTCTGAACACCCAAACTTTGTCTCCTGGTTACTCAGCTGTCTGCTGGTCTTGTTGGCAAGAGGAGAGGTCAAGATATGAGGGGTGGCAGTGGCCGTCCCTGAAGCCCCATTCTACCCTCTGGGGCAGCAGGGTGGCAGGGCTGTCTGTGCCTGCTTTCCTCACCCTGTCCCACCTCTTCCTCCTCTCTGCTCTTCATCACACTCTCCTCTTGCCTTCATAGACCTTGTTCTGCAACAGAACAGAAAAACAAAGGGCTTGGAGAAGGGTGATGTACCTGAGGGATGGGGGCCGTGCACTGCGAGAGCAAGTGCCCTGGAAATTGTACTCTGAAGAGTGAGAAGGAGGGGTCCTGGAAAGCAACTGCAGAGATACAGAAACATGGAAGTTCGAAGGGACCTCCTGGGATCATCTGCTCAAAGCAGACCCAGTTAGTGTAGGCTGGCTAGGGTGTTCAGTCCAGGTTTGAATAACCACAAAGATGTAAATTTTGCCACCTCTTGTAGTGTCTGGCTATCTTCCTGGTAGAAAATGTTTCCCTTACATTGAGTTGGCATTTCCTCTGTTCCCACGCGTGTCCATTTCAATTCACCCTTCCACGGTGGGGAGAGTCTGCTTCCATCTCCTCTACACCTTCCCTCTAGGCAGCTGCGGACTGCACTGAGATCTCCTTGCAGCTTTCTCTGCATTTAGGTAGGGATCTTGGCGATGGGGGAGAGGGGAAGAGACACCGATTTTATTCCTCTCTCCCACGTAGACCCCTGCAGCCCCAGAACAATATTGACCAGGACTGCATGCAGCTTCCCCATCCTCACCCCCTACAACCCTGGAGTCCTACAGAGTCCTCCCAGACATCTGACCTTCCTCTGGGTTCTCTCTTGGTGACTTGTAGCAATGCTGCACGCCTCCCTCCCCCCCGGAGCTAAATTGCTTCAGCAAAGGCCATTCTTTAAATAATTAGAAACAGGTTCATTAGCAGCTGAGGGATATCTACCAACAGCAGTGCTTCTGAGATCATCCTGAATAATCATTGTCATCAGTTTATTCTTTGTAGGTTACTTCAGAGATGTTGGGGTTTTTGGTGTCACTATTCACTAGATAATCACCTCAATATGCGCTGTTGCTCCAGGGCTGGGACAAAATAGACCAGTCAGTTTGGATGTGTGAAGTACAAGGCTTTTGAGTAGAAGCAGGGAATTAATCTGGGATCTTAAAATAACAAGCATGCTAAAATATTGTGCCCTGTTCTATGTCCGCACCTCAAAAACATTATGTCAAAAATAGAGCTCAAAGGAAAGTAACAAAAAGGAGAAGGGATTTGAAAAACAAGTAGAGCAGCATGAGTCTTAGGAGGGTCAAGCTGTTCAGTATATGGACAGGATAGGGAGTGGTGGCTTGGGCTGTGTATACATATAGATAGAAAGGAGTCGGGGAGACCTTTCAGTTTTGGTGAGAAAGTTGTAGGCAGAACTAGTGGCTGGAAATTCAGACAAATTAATCTTTGAAATAAGATGCAGTTTCTTAAAAGTGGACCTGATTAGGCAGTGGAAAAGATAAAGGGGGTTGAGAAGAGGAGGGATGCACTTGAGTCATTAAAGCAAGATTAAGTATTTTTCTTTAAAATGCAGTTTAATCCAGTTTCATGTAAATAATCTATATCTTATGCATACGGGGGTCAAACTAGATGACAAAAATATCCTGGATGATCCTTTCTTTTCCCAAGATCACGCATAATAGCTTTAGCAAAGCAGATGAACTTTCACTTAACTGTATTGATGTCAAAATGACATTTCTTTTCTAAATGTGTATGCTTTCACGTACAACTTCAAACAGCTCCTTGTTCAGATGCCCATCCGGGGGATTCGGAAATACTGGTGTTTTTCCTATGTCAGAAAGTGATTTACCACATCCAGGGTGAGGGTTGTATGTTACCTGCTGGCTTACTTCATATTTTTTTCTTAATGCTATTTACCTGTGTGAAACAAAGCTGAAAACAGGAATACACAGGAATTTTCTGGGGAGGGAATACCCAGAGACACAGGTTGTGTAGTGCTGGATGGCCCTGGCTTTCTCCCCACCCTGAACCTTTGCAGAACCTTCTTGGTGTGATTTGTCCATTCATTACTCAACTCTGCAGCTACTGTGTCCTTATTTGCTTGGTGGACTGAAGGAAAAACATGTGGTAGGGAGCAGGAAGGAGTTTTATACTTTATGACTGTAATAAAAATAATTGTCTTCTTACAACAGGCTGTAAGAGTCATGACTTTGCAGAGAAAGTGAGCTTGAATACTTGCTGGAATATCTTTAGTCTTCTTGCAGGTGAAAAGCAGCTAAGCGTGTGTAAATTTTGCATGGTTTTAATTTTTGCTTGGGATCATACCATATCTGGAACTGTGAGTGTTTCTCAAAGTACCAAATTTTGGATATACTTGAAACGGCGAATGTTTGTCTTTTCCCCTTTGAGCATGAATGTGCTAAATTTCTGTTTTCTTCCCTCAATAAACTGTTTAAAATATTAAGGGTCTGATTTAGCTCCACTGAAGACAACTGGAGTTCGTTCAAAGTTTTCAGGAGCTCAGGTCCTAAATTCCTCTAGAATTTCTACTACTTTGATTCCTTTAGCAATCACAGCCTCCTTTGAATGACTTGTCAACATTTTCAGTAAAAACAAAACTAAGTAAAAAAACCCCTCTCATTGAAAAAACACAATTGGAAAACGTGAAATTCTTTTTGTCTATTCACCTTATATGGTTCTTCTTGATTTGATGTCAGTGAGTTTATATGTAATTGTCAAAATGCTAACATATATTCAAATGTTTTAAAGGCCAGTCTACTTCATGATACCTTTATATGTAGTCTATAGGCTCTTGTATGAAGTTAAATGGAATAAATATCCATTAATTCTATAGCATAAAACAATAAAATTGAGTTTTGAAGCTTGAACAAAGACTTCAACCAGCTTTTCTCATGGCTATGGATTGCTTTTTTTTTTTTTAAAAAAAAAGACAAATCTGTTTTGCCTTTTATTGAATGTTTTCTGGAAATGAGGGAAAAAGAGGGAGGACAGTTAAAGAATTGGAAAGGACTAAGCTTTCAAATAAAGTTTTGAATCCTTCAGCTAAAGCAGGGGTCAGTGTCATCATTCTTATCCCCTCCAGCATTTGACAGTACTTAAATTAACACTGAGAACAGCATTAAGTATAATTTGTGGAAAAGACAATGAACAACACTAGTGGGCTTCATCTGTTGTGCTTGATGCTGGAATCCAAACGTGTTTCAGGGATAATAAACAAGATGAACAGAAGAAAAAGATAGGAAGACAGAAAATAGAACTTCTGTTTCTGATGCTGGCCCTCACTTGCAGGAGGCAAACAGAGCCCATAGACTTATTCTTTCCTTCATATAGCAAACTTATTTTAAATCACCCGTTGTGTATTTCTTACTGCTTCTCTCATGTTTTCACAGCAAATGTTGCAGTCATCACATTGCAAATAACATCTTAGCTAAGCCAGTCCTACCCTCCCTTCTTTAAAAGCAGAGAACAAAAATAAAAAGCTGAAAAGAAAATAAATGTTAGGGAGAAAGAAAGAAGTGAGTGAGGAGCTATTGGCAGAAATGTGTATCTGACATACCAGGACCTAGCTGAATTGGGTAGCACTGCCAATGGTTCTGAATCCTCGACTGGCTTGCTTTTCTGAGGACTTTGAGACCGCAGCAGTAATGGAAGAGCAATTCTGCGTCAATTCTTTTGTCAACTGGGCATGATCCTAACGTAGTCTTTAAATTGCATTTGAAGTTCTTACTTGGATTGGTTCCATTTTTATGTTGACTTTATGCCTCTTCCTGTCAACATTCGTTGTTGGAGATCGTTGTACCTTTCTCTCAGACTTGAGCCAATTTCTATAGTGGTTTCATTGCTAAATTATATACAATTATGTGTAATTATATATAATTATTATATATAATTTCCAGTTATTGCATTATGTGCCCCAATGACGGTTTTCCCTCTGATTACCAAAATTGCCACTGGCCCAATTGGACTCTACATTTCTTAGCTCAGACAAAGCGGTCTCCCAAACTATTGCTCCAGGTAGTCATTTGTATTAAATGGTTTTCTCCTTCCCTGTGTGGTAACATAGACACATATACATGTGCACACTCAGAATTCAAACTTTTGGATTTCCTGTAGGAGTAGGCTGAAACATTTCTTACGCAGAATCCTATTATCGTATGCTAGCTTAATTTCAGCTGTATGATTTGAGTGTCAGATTTTATCCTATTGATTAGCCGTTTTTGTTTTCCTTGGGTCTGTCCAAGGAGGGAAAATTCTGTGGAATCTTAAGTTGCTTGATAAAGAGAGAAATAACAGCATGGGCTTTTCACAGACGGGATGAAATCATGGTTTCCAGGGAGACCTGAAATTCATTTGTTGCAGCCAGAACGCTGAGCTGCCAACTGTAGTTGCTTATATAAGTTGCCCATCCTATATTGTTTTCCCATCAGTGGTGTATCAGTCCAGCAGCTCAAATGCTGTGGTAAGCCTCCTTTTTCTTTAACCCGTAATAACTAATTGCCGGCACCTGGCACAGCATCCTCTTGGAGTGGGAATAAATCCAACAAAGTGCAAAGTGCCAGAATAAATTGGATTTAAAAATCCAAGCCTTGTGTGACTTCAGATGTTGGAGCAGGAACACAAACTTTTTCTGCTGTAGACTGGAGGAGTCTGTGGGTTTGCTGTGCTTTACTGAATCATGTGAAAAATAAACAGTCAGCCCATCCCACCGAAGAGGATTCTTTGCTTTCAGAAATATGTATCTTCTTGCTTGGGTTAAAATATATATCAACTACTTACATTGGTCTTTGATGTACAGCATCGAAGATGGTATGAAGTCTTCTTTCTGAAATCTGCTGAAAATACGAGAATTTCTGTAATCTTCCCTGTGCCTTTATGTAATCTGCATAATATTTTATGCAGTTTATGTATCAACATTATAAATGTAGAGTGTAGTACTAATTCCTGTGGGTTTATTTTGTGTATATTGAATACCTCTAATAGTGGAAATTGTAATCCTTTTGCAGAATAGTTTCATTTAAACTACCAGGCCATTGGGGTTTTTTTCTTACCTATTCCTATAATGTCTTTTGGAGTGAAGATTGAAGTGGTTTGTTTTGTCAGTAGTTTGGGCAATGCTCTTTTGATTGTTAAGTCAGCCTTTTTTAATGAGGGATTTAAATTGTGGCTGCAGCACAAATTAATGAAATATCAAACATAAACCTGAAGTAGTTGTTAGTGCCTTTACTGAGCTTTGGAGGAGAAATGCAAAATAATGTTTGAGCAGCGGGAATGGACCGTGCATACTTGAGGGACCACAGATGTAGATGTATATGCAGTGACAAGTGAGACTGATTTCTGAAAATGCAGACGAGATGTGATGCTACTGTTTGTCTGAGATTTCCAATATTCGTTCACTTGCTGCAGGTGCTTGGACATTCACCTTCAGCTAACCCAGGTTGCTTTGCCGTCGACGCGGCACGGCTCCCATTGCTGCAGCTGTGGACTTGGTATACTCACTCAGCTGCAGTAGGTCTTTGTCTGCATCTCTCATCAATTCTTTCATGTGTTTCTCCAGCTCTGTCTGGAGATCTCTGCTCTTTAGTCTGTCTGTCAGGTAGGCTTTTACACTTCTAGAGGGAGGGGAAACAAAGCTGTGCTTAATCTGGCCACTGTTGTAAAAAGGACAGCTAAGGTGATGGGAATGGGAGAGAGGGCCCAAACAAAAGCCCCATTAGCCTTTTCTTTTTAAGGGAGTCCAAGCAGTGCTTTCTGCTTGATTTCAGGGTTAGGAAATAAAATATCTCAAACTGTGTATTCTAATCATGTACTTTGTCTAGCCATGTATTCTTATATAGACCAATTACAGGTATTGCTTAGCCAGAATGGAACCATTTTACAACTACTTTTCATTGTTGCACTAGTACTAACTATTGAAAAAAATAAAGAAAACTCACAGTATGTGTAACTTAAGTGCATAATTTCCTTACTTGACCCCTCTTAATAAAAACTCACCTGAGCTACTCTGTAATCATGTATTTTATGTTGTAGAATACTTGTGGTATGAGTGTGATTATGCCAAAATAGTTAATTCCAACATAGAAATAGAAAGAAATGGTGTGGGGAATACTAATATACTTGTCACTGTGGGAGATTTTATGTATTTATATACAATCTTGCATTTATGTACATATATGTGTGTGTAAACCAAGCCTAAATTACTATCTTCACAGCCTCACCCTTTCCAGGAAACGCTGTTATTCTTTTACATGTTTGCAAATATAATAACCCCATCAGTTGTGCCCACCAAGAAAAACAAATGAAGAGGAAGAATATGTAGAAAACATGAATGCAGAATGGGACTGAAATCCGAGTGGAAATAAATACAGATTCAGACTTGTTAAAAGTAACTGACTTAGAGTAACCTCATAGACTTTTTGAATGCTTAAGACTGGTAATATAAGGTAGAGTTAGGGATAAATAGTTAAATGTAAATAGCCCTAACATTTCATTTGTAAAAAACATTAATTTTGAAAGCAGAGAGAACAAATATAACAAGAAGGTGATGCAATATTGCATTACTTCTCCACATTATTTACTGCGTTTAAATCAGGACTTTCCGGGTTGCTTTTCTCTTGCTGTACAGTTTTTGTAGTATTGCGTAAGTTTTGGAAATGCAAAGAATCTCCTGTATGTCCTTTCAATCATTATTGTTGTAATGTTTTAATATTTGTTTCTTTGTAGGCCAAACCTAACTATCTCTAGTTGGATTAAGAGATGTTTATACAGTGATGTAATATGAGAGAAGTGTTAATTTATACTTGGAAGGCAAGATGATATATATAACCTTTAGTCTGGTTATTTTCTCGGAATGCTGGAAAAGGTTAAAACCATACCCTTCCTGGCTTCCTTCTTAGGCAGTAACTAGCAATGGGAAGAAGTGAAGGAAGAAACTTCCCCTTTCAGTATATTTCTTCAGGGTAGTTCTTCAGCAGGAAATCTTCATGCAGCAGAGAAGCCAGGGTTTGCAGAGAAAGGAAATATCTCTCTCTCTCTCTCCATTCCCCAGATTTACTAGTGACAAAACTGCACTGAAGAGCAAATATTTTTGATTCTGGAAGATTCCAAATTGCTCTAAATGGAAAGTTTTTTCAGAGAGTATTCCTGGGAAAAGTAAAATTATATGGGCGCTGGAAAGCTGAATATGGAAAGACTGCATCAGTAAACTGCCTTTTGAGATACAGAAGGTGCTGCTTTTAGGCATCTTAAAGGCAAAGTGGAAATACTGCATAACCTGCTTAGGCATCTAAATTTCCTACTGAAAACTTAATTTGGGTGTGAAATTTTTCTGCTGCACAGGCATACAGGAGATGCTGCCTTTTGAGCCTCTGGGCACTTCTGCGTAGCAAAGCTGTTGTGGGGGTTGCATGCCTTTGCCACCTCTAACACACGGGCAGCCTTGAATTAATTCAAAAATCGAGTAGAGGCTATTGGTTTCAGTAATCGCTGTACCACATGTCCTCTGTGTAGCAAACCTGAGTTCAATTTCCTTCCCAGTCGGAGGTGTTCAGTGGCTCTGTTTGTGCAAATGCTGCTGTACAGCAAAATTTCAGCACCCAGAAGAAAGCAAGAAATATGTTGCAGGAACTGTCCAATTGGTTAAAGCTGCCTAAAATGACACAGCATGTAGGTGAGTCAATATGTCACCAATTTCCAAACTTCATTGAGATTTTCCTTCTGTACATGACAACAACTGAATGTGCATTGGGGAGGCTGTAATTCATCTGTCTCTGACCATGCACCGACAGGGCACAGGCTGGTAACAGCCAAGCTTTATTGTACCCTCTTTCTCTTCTGCCTTTGGTGAAGATAGAATTAATACTCTGCTAACTCTGCTTTGGTGGAGAACAGGGTCTCCACTACACTACAGCCCTGTGGGTCATGGTCCGAGGGCCTGATGCTTAGTAGTGCTGCTACGGTTTTACCTTTCATTTACTCTGAGATGCACAGAAACTTGCCTGAGTCTTGATGCAAGTCTCAAAGATACTCAGAAATACCTGGTGTACTCTACAACCCCTCGTTTCAGGGGCTCAGAGCAGAGACCTTTACGTAAAATGTTTGGGATCCCTCTGTGCAAGGTAGACCATTTTACCCCAGGGGACTGTTTCCACTCACTCAAAACATCCCTTTTGCTATCAAAGTGGCATGTAAAAAACCAAGATAAAAAGCATACAGTGAAGAACAGAAGAATGGCCATAATGAGTCACACTAAAGGTCCACCCAACCCAGTATCCTGTCTCAGTTAATGTCTGATAGGCCCTTGCAGCTTTAATTTAAACAGCTTTGTGGAGTTGGGAGACAGCCAAAGGCTTGCTGCTGCCACCCTGTGCATCACCAGAATTACAAAGCCTCTGGGCGCAGCACACTGTCCCATTTAAGGTGGAAAAATGAAATAATCATGGGGGATGCCTTGAAAAATACAGTAACACATATGCTATTTCTTCATTAATACGCCCTGTCTGCAACCCTTTACTTGAGCTGGATGCGTCGCCTGTGTATTTATTTAGTAGCCCTGTATGGATTTCTCTTCCGTGAGCTTCCATACACTAAAAGTGGTTTGGTATAACTGAGAGGTGGGAAAGCAGTTTGATTAGTGTGTTTTCCTGATTATGTTTGGTAAAACTACAAAATAATCACAACAAATAATTTGGGAAAAGACAGGGGCTAAAAGTTTTATTTTAAATATTCTTTTCTATTGTTTTTGTTTTTGTTTTTGTTTTTGTTTTTTTTTATTTTTCACATAGCTTAGCATAATATCATAGAATCATAGAATATCTCAAGTTGAAAAGCAACCATAAGGATCATTGAGTCCTGGATACTGTTTGCAGACGCAGAAGAAATAAGGAGCAAGTGTGAATCTCATGTCCCTCTGCCTGTGCAGTGCTGGGACAGATTTGCCATCCCTTAGCGCACAGGGGCAGAGAAGAAAGCAGTGATCACATCCATATACCACCATAGAGACAACTTTCTCTGTTTCTCTTAAAAATCCTGGAGAGAGAAAGGACATGATCAGCAGTGATGAGTTTTGGCTTTTGGCAACGTCATTGGAGAGGTCCTGGGCTGATATTAATGGTGGCCTCTCCATGGTAGCAATAAGGCACTTGGACAAGTATTTTCTGTAAGTAATTTCAAGTACACTTCTATTGCCTGTGCTATAATTACTGTGTCAACAAGACACAGAGGTTTGGTCTCTGGAGTTGTTGGTTTGGCATCTCTTTTGACTGTTAAAAGTGCAGTGATATATTATTATTTTATTTCAAATAAATTGAATACTGGATGATTCCCGGAATCCTAATTGGCTGGTTGCTTAAGTCTTGGGTTTGTCTTTTTAATTTTGGTTTCTATTAATAAGTCCATTTTGGACAACTAAATAGTTATTTGGCTTTATACTTATGATGAAGTTCTCAAGTTCATTATCTCATATTTTTTCAGGCTTTGTTGTAAATGAAATACAGAAGGACTCTCACAAATAGATGGAAAAATCGATCCGTTGAGGGAATACAATTTGATTCTGCAAATCAGATAAGCTTGTTTTGCCAATTATTTTACTGATTCTTTTTAAGAAATATAAATTGGAGCATGGTTTTCACTGAAGGAAATCTTGCTCTGATGTGATAGTTTCATTGCTTTAATGTCTTTCAGGATTAGAGATGTACACTAACAGCTGCTGTAGCATTCACTAGTGAAGAATGAAAATTCTTCAGTGTGAGAAGTAAGACATATATGGTTCCTGCCCTGTAATTCCCTCCTGTGCTCCCCCACACTGATGCCTGATAGCTTGAGAAGGTATTCCCAGTATTATTTCTTTTACTGGTGGAGCAAGAGTGAGTTTGGCTATACCGCTCATGTGAGGGCAGGGCTGCATGGTGCACAGCAGTTCTCTCTGGGTAGCGGGGCTGGGGTCAGGAGGAACTTGCAAATGTTTCTTCTTTCTTGTTCTACCTTTTTCCTTTCAGGACTCCTGTTTTGCAGAGTTTTAAGACAACTTGATGAGAGTTGACCGGCAGGGTCATAGGAGGGGTGTGCCATTAATTTTTGCCGGTTGTTTAAAAAATATGCATGAATGAGATGAATGCAAATGAATGATAGAAGGAAAACGCAGAACTGAAAAATTCAGAGGACAGCACATTTTGGCTGGGTGCATGAGTGGAGCATACCACAGCATATCCCTGTGAATTTTCCTTTCCTTACTTCTAGTTTGCCTGTAACTCCCCTCATCTCCTATTTGCAGTGGTTTTGACGTGACCTTTCCCCTCTGCTCCTAAACCAGGCTCCCTGATACTCTCTACTCCAGGACAGCCAGTAAATGCTGCTTTCACAGCATGTCATCTCTCCCACGGTGAAGCATTAGTATTTCTGTGGAGCACCTCCTTCCTTGGGCGCACAGGGCTTCCTTGCATCCTCCTGCTCTCCCATTCCCACCCAGCCAGCTCTGAGCATCTTCCTCTTCCCTGTATTTTCTCTCATTCCTGCCAATCTGGGAGTGTTCATCCCTGAAGATACCAGTGGGTAAATGTTTGTGGAAGGGTGAGCAGAGATGAAAGGAGGCGGTGCAGTTTAAGGAAGGCATTAATGGCTTCTGCAGGGGTTGGTGGCCGGATTGCTGAGCCAGCGAGCAGGATCCCAGTGTGCCCGCCTGACCTGAAGTGCCTGTGCTTATGGCAGGGAGCACATACAAGTTTTGTGCTGCAGGGAACATGTTGTTAAACTAATTTTGCAGATTTAGTGTGCTGTTTTATTTTCAAAGAAAGGTGCAATATTAATGGTAGCAGTGCCTGTACTCTTTGTAATGAAGACTGATGTAGTGAAGTCACTAAGTTCTTGGTTTTTATTTTCCTTTTACATAAATAACCGTTTAGACAACCACAGAAATGACAAACACCAAAAGTTAGTTAATGTACTGTTGTGGTATTTTCCTCAGTCGTTTTTTTCACAACTATTCCTTATCAATTTTTTGGACCTTTTTCTTTTGGGGTTGTTGGTGGGGGGAATCTGTAGGATTTTACAGTTTGTTAGGGCCAGCATTGTGGTTTATTGATATATATCAGCTCTCTGTATGTAGTCTGTCTTTTTTTTTGGTTATAGGCTGACATTTTTCTGATATTCTCAAAGAATGCAGTAGTCCTTTGGTTGCTTGCTGTTCAAATTCCCACATAGATTTAATTTCATATATTCTTCTTTGGTATCGCTCAATTTGACCTCATGAGAGATGTGTTTCACCCTTCAGTAAACACATGCCATGGAAAAGGCTGAAAGTGATTTTAAAATAATGAATCTTACAAACCATCAAGTCTGAAATAATCAAAGTAAATTGTCCACTTCTACTATGGTAAGATTTTCCCATGTGTTACATGCCTATTACATGTAATTATATACACTTAATTTCATAGTTTAAACAGATCCTTTTTCAAATAGCTGGGGCAAGGAACTGCTACTTAATCTATTTAAATGAAGTTGACATCCCGGTATTTGTGTAGCATCATTTGAACAGTGCATCTTATGTCCTATCCTATAGACTCCAAGTTGCTTCATTTGGTTTCTCAGCCATTCTGGTGCAAGGTAATATGAATAACAAAGTATGGTGTTACCTTGCAATTTTCTGTAACCTGAAGGTCATATTTAATAACATAATAATTATGGTTTTGAATTATTAACTTTAGGGGTTTATAATAGGTAGGAGTAGCATTTCCTTGAAATTGACTTTTGTGCATTTCTTGAGGTTGTTTGTGGACATACTTTTTTTTTTTTTTTGTCTTAATTGAATGGGTGCTTTATAAGCAGTGGAAAAAGCAAAGCAGCTGACTGAAAAGCCAGAGGAAATCAACTTACTGATTTCGTGGCACATCTTCTATTTGGCAAATACAGATCATGAATCTACCAGAAATGAACCTGACATTGAAATTACTACCTCTCTACTTGTTATTGTCTTGCCCCCGCAACTCTGTAATCCCTTTTTCCCATATAATTTTTCCTAAAAACATCATGTCAGGTATATACATCTTTAGAGAGAAAGATCTATGTTTAATTGCTATAGAATTTTGTTGCAGATAACAGCTTACTGGCTGCTTGATGGCTGCTCAGTATGTTATAGTGATTAAATGGCATTCTCTTCAGTTTACTCCTTTGACTAGTCTTGGCAAAGAAAATGGTTAGTTATTTCCATTTACCTATTTATTCTCCTAAGAGGCACTTTCAGTAGCCATACTGAATTGTGTTTTGGTGTATTTTTGAAGAACAGTATTTTCCAACACTACAGAAGTTTCAGAACATCTGCCAGTACTTTTTTTACTGGTAAAAGGACAAATACATACAGCTTTTATCATCCCCCGATATATTGACTTTTAATTTTGTGTGTAGTAAATACTTTCATTTATATTTGACCTTTTAGGTGAGTGTGTAGATCATTTTGGTGTGGGCATAAATAAAAGTTTATGACTAGAAGAAAAAGATATGAAAACGGAAAGAGTCTTGGCTTTATTAAAGGAAGGCGTTTCAATTCTAGGAAATGGGCTGAAAAAAGCAGCAAGAATGTTAATGATAAACTGTCGTGTAATATATAAAGACTAACATGATTGACAAAGTAAAACCTGTAGAGAAAAAAGGAATATTTAGTCTTCTGGTTAGATGTAAAATACTTAAATTAGTGATGCTGAAGGGTAGTGCAATA
The DNA here is from genome assembly GCA_008711295.1 of Anarhynchus alexandrinus. Taxonomy (NCBI): domain Eukaryota; kingdom Metazoa; phylum Chordata; class Aves; order Charadriiformes; family Charadriidae; genus Anarhynchus; species Anarhynchus alexandrinus. The sequence continues at coordinate 1,265,211 of VUYV01000024.1, forward strand.
AATTGGCCCTGAACTGCTTCTGAAAATTGGTCCTGAATTTATCTTCTTTTTTTTTCATGGTTTAGAGATTTTCCCATAAATATGGCAAAATTTAAAAGCAGTAGGTTGTTTGGCCAATTATTGAGCAGCACAAAGACAATGTTGTTCTGAACGCAAACCAAATAACTCAATACCCTGAAAGGTTTCAGTTAAAATATGCATAGATATGTTATTGTAAAATTCTGTCCTGTCTTATATTCATGACATTTGATTCACCAAATCTCCGCTTATATGAACAAGTACCACTTCACATAGTTCAGTAGAAATCAAAGGGTCATAGAGTGATTGAGGTTGCAAGAGACCTCTGGAGGTCATCTGGTCCAAACCCTGATTGCCCAGGACCATGTCCAGAAGGCTTTTGAGTATCTCCAAGGAAGTAGACTCCACAGCCTCTCTGGGCAGCCTGTGCCAGTCCTCAGTCACCAATGCAGGTACTTCCTCAGACCAACAGTTAATTCTCCCTTTTTCTGTCAGGTGTTCATGTTTTCTAGAGGAGGATAAAATGTAGTTAGAAAAATTGCATTTTTCATTGTGAGATGAGAAGAAAGAATACAAGAGATTCCGTATACTTTTTTTCAGTCTTGAAATGAATGGATCTCTAATACAGTACTCTAAAAGTGTGGCTGTTCCCATTATGATTCTATTTTTTTGAAATAAACATAAGCTGTAAATATGGCTTAATTTAAGTAAATTTGCCAAATAATATTTATCACAGCAACATAAGACCAAAATTGCATGTTTGCTTCAGGACCCTTCTGGGGGTATAATTCAGAGACCACGACAACAGAGGAGACATAAACAGGAAAAAATCAAAAGTTGAAGATGCATATAATTTATGTAACCTCGGATATTATGGTACACAGTCTGCAGGGCTTGGCTCTGCTGGCAGAGGGCTGGGTCTGACTGGGACCCTGACTCCTGGTGGCAGTCTTAGCCCTGGGGTAGAGGAGTGGGAAGTGCCCCAGCATCCCTGAAGTAGCCAGGTGTGTGGGTTGAGACTGAAGTAACATCTCCCCACCAGTACCTGATACATAATCACTTGCCATATTTTGGGGCAGTAGCTGTCAAGTCTTTGGATAATGGCTGCAGAGCAGGTTGGCAATTGGACAAGTGTGACTGGGAATATAACCTACTCATGTATTTACCTCGCAAGAGAAGTTTATAAGTGTGCCTTGATGAAAACTGAGCTTCCGCAGAAAGGCTGGTGAGTGTTGTTGAGTTTGGAATTACAGTTTTGGGCTTACATGCTTGACGACACTTTCTGTGTCTGTGGTCCATTGCAGGCTGGCCTTACATCTAGGCTTGCAGATTTGATTCAAAGTTGTTCCTCATGCACAGGTTTTAAAGCACAGAAGTTTGGATTTGTTTTGTAATATAATAACACTATTTTATTTTCATTTCTTCCCCATCTAGTTTAGTCTCAAGACTTTGACAATACAATACACATGGCACAGATCATAATATTTTTTCAGATGCTGTTAATTCTGCTACTTCATGATTACATCTCAGCTGAAGATGGGGAAACAAGAGCAAGTAAGTGTTAATTTTTATATTTCAGATAAGGACAACTTCAAGGCATGCCTTGAATTTATAGTATCCATTTTCAGGTCCACATGTACACTTCTATTAATGATGATTTTTTTTTTTCCAGTATAACTTTCCTGGTGAAAGTTCTATAATATACGATGAGTACCTTAAATATCTTATTTCTCCTTTAGGAAGGTGTCGTGGTTTAACCCCAGCCAGCAAATAGGACCACACAGCCATTCACTCTCTCCCTTCCCCCTGGTCCCCAGTAGGGCAGGAAGAAGAGGGAGAAAAAGGAAAAAAAACCACGTAGGTTGAGAGAAAGACAGTGTAATAGAACAATAATGGAAGTGAAAATAATAATAATAATAATGATAATTATGGTAAAAAAATATACAAAATAACTGGTGCAATATAACTGCTCACCACCTGATGATTGGTTGCCCAGGTCATCCCGAGCAGCGATCATGGATTCTTGCCCCCCTCGGCCAACCCCTACTTCTATACTGAGCATGACATCTGTGATATGGAATATTTCTTTGGCCAGCTTGTCCTGTCTGTGCTCTCTCTCAGCTTCTATGAGAAACTGAAAAAATCCTTGACTTAATAAAAGCATTACTTAGCAACAACTAAAACAATGTGTTATCAACACTATTCTCATACTGAATCCAAAACACAGCAGCCACTAGAAAGAAAATTAACTCTATCTCAGCTGAAACCAGAACAGAAGGGAATATCTTTATTTCTTTTTGTGTCTTGGAAATGCCCAAGGGGGCAGATGGAACTGTAAAGCTCCAGTCCTGATTTAAACTTGCATCTTGAGTATTTATATTTTCATTTCTTCAGAAGTCATGTGTTGAATAGTTTAATGTTATGTGAGAAACTAAATAAGAAAAATAAAAGTTCTGTGAGAGGAAGCTGAGATAACCCCAGCTCTGGGACAGACCTTCTTGCATTCAATTCAAATTATTCAAAATTTTAAATTCAAAATTAGCATCTCAAACCCCACCAGACCAAGTTTTATACTCTAAATATGGTTAATGGAAAATAAAAAGTTAAAGTAAGGTAGCTTTTTGAAAGACAAAGTGTCTGAATAAAAAGAGTGAGGAAAACTTTCCTCTAGCCACAATGATATTTCAGGGTAGGTCTTTTCCTCAGGTTTTGCTCTGAATCCAGCAATTTTCAGTATTTTATAACAAACTCCATAAAATTCCATTTGGTCTCTAGAAAGACTTCTTTCTTTCACTCTACCTGCTCTAAGCTGGGCCTGCTTTCAACAGGGTCCAATTATGTCCAAAGTCCCTTCCAACTGACATTACTCTATGATTCATATCCCTGGACCACAGAGTGACGCACTCTGCTGGCCCCTTGCTCCATCTCCCAATGTCTTTTCTCTTCACCACCACCTGTATTGCAAAAGCATCTCTCCAGCAAACTGTGGACACTTGCTTTCAAGGAAGATGAAATCTTGACCTGACCAGAAGTGTCCGTAGGCCCATGTCAGGTCAAAGCAAAACTCTCCTTCCTGTGAGGAGCTGCAGCATTTCACAAAACAGAAAGCACAGTAATACACAGCAACCCCTGTGACCCCATGTCTTATGGGATCAAAATAATCTGTCCTGGTTTTGGCCATCTCCTTGGCACCTCATGTCAGTTGCCTAAGCTCCTTTCACAGTCGATGGAAAGTGATTCTCTCCTCTAGAGAGTTATTCCCTCCATCTGAGGATGTGCATATAAGATGGATAGGACTGTCCTGTAGAAATGCTTGTGTCAATCCATGGCCTGTAGTTGGCAATTTAGTCTAAATGCTCCATTTATAAATGACTACAGCTACGAGAGCTGAATCCATGACTGTGTCATCATGCAGTGATGTTATATTTGTTAAATGCTTACGTGATCTTATATTCTGGAGGTTGAACTCGATCACCAAGCATGTTTCTTCTACTAAAATCAGAATATGTTACCAGCAACGTTCAATCGAGACTTAGGATTTTGTAATAACTAGTTTTGTAAGTGCCATGTAGTGGTGTCAGAAGTCAATTAAAATGTATTTGTAAGAGGACTGGATGTTACTGCTGAATTCTGGAGTATTCAGACTATAGCCTTCCTCTGTAGTGCACTTGGTTTGCTAACAAAAATGAGTTTTTATGTTTATCATCTCTGCAGACAAAGAGATATGGAAAAAGCCAAAATGTATTCCTCTCTGTTGATTGCATGAAATGCAATTGCCAGCTGAGGAACTGAATTCCAGAATTTTTCATAGTTGTTTCTGGTGATAATGTAAAAAACAGAAGACGGTGTGGTTTTCAGATACCAAGCGGGATCTGTATGGCTTACAGAAACGATCTTGTTTTCTCTGACAAACTCAGCTGATGGAATGTATTTGTCAATATAGATTCTAATACAAACAGTAATTGATTTGAAAAATATTTCCTGTGGAAGAAGAAAGTGGAAGGTTTTATTAAAATATTTGGTTTTTGTTTTTTTTTTTAGGTTGCAGAACTGCTCCAGCGGATTTAGTGTTTATCTTAGATGGCTCTTACAGTGTTGGTCCAGAAAACTTTGAAATAATCAAAAGCTGGCTTGTCAATATTACAAGAAATTTTGACATAGGGCCAAAGTTTATTCAAGTTGGAGTTGTCCAGTACAGCGATTACCCTGTACTTGAAATTCCCCTCGGAACTCATGAATCCACCGAGAACCTCATCAGAGAAATGGAGTCCATACGCTACTTGGGAGGAAATACAAGAACAGGAAGAGCTATTCAGTTTGCCTATGACCATCTTTTTGCAAAATCTTCAAGATTTTTAACAAAAATAGCAGTTGTTCTCACTGATGGAAAGTCCCAAGATGAAGTCAAAGACGTAGCAGCAGAAGCAAGGAAAAATAAAATCACTTTGTTCGCTATTGGTGTTGGCTCAGAAATTGAGGAGGATGAACTTAAAGCTATTGCCAACAAGCCTTCATCAACTTATGTATTTTATGTTGAAGATTATATTGCAATATCAAGAATTAAAGAAGTTATAAAGCAGAAACTCTGTGAAGGTAAGTAAGTAATTGATTATAAAATATTTTAGGTGTGCAGAATGTAGTTCTGTACCCATATTTCTTTATTTCACAAGCAGAATGCATGAATAATGTAACCTAAGACGCGTAAAAATCTTTACTATGATCTTTCATTTTGATCTTGTTTGTGAAAATCACTCACAAAACGCTATTTTCTCCATTAAATGAAGATGTATCTTTGGGTGCTTTAACATAGCATGGTTTTGGTTTCAGTGTGTAGCATTTTGCCCTAAGCCCCAATTTTGTTGCGTTGATAAAGCTGAAACCCTAAAATAGTTGAGCAATTCTCATAGTGCTGAGACTATAGGGCTTACTTTATCCTTTTCCTAGGTGTGGCTGATACTCATGCACAATCTAGCATTTCTTCTTGACAGCTGAGGGGATAACCTATCATTACAGACAGGAGTTCTTCCACTAGTATGTGTTGAAAAACCCAGAAGAAAGACTCTTGGCAAAAGTGCCTGGAATTGTAACAAGCTGTTGTGATCTTTTTTAGAAGGATTTTATAGAGGAATTAGCCAAGACCAACATTGTAAAATGACTTTTTAGCTTGAGAATGCTAGCAGCATTACTGCATTGAGTTTTCCGGTAACTTTGTAAAACAATGGCTTTCCCATATATGTAAAAAAGATAGCAAATTGCTTCTAAAAGATGTCTCTTGGGACTCTATTATGCAGCGAATATTTATCAGTGCTATTCTGTACATGTTTTATTACCAAGAATTGATGCAAGTCATATTTCAGATGTACCATATTTCTGCACTTAATAAGAATGAAAACATTGTGGTTCAGTTTTCATTTGGTCTCACTTTCAGTATGGACCTCATTGAAAAAATATGGTGATACTTACGCTGAGGATAATAGTGTTTATTTCTTGATATGCTTATGAAAATCATAATAATTCCTTGTGGCTGATGTAGTAAGGTGGTCAGTCCAAAAATTAAATCAGCTAAGTGCAGCTAAATTCTTTAATAAAACTTCACACAGGGAGAAATCCCCCAAAATAAGCACAATATTTTCTTTAAATAAAGCTTAGAAGAAGTGACATTATATTTCATCAAGATGGATTTTCTGCTTTCATAATTAAGTTAACTAGTATCCTTTAAAATTCAGCTGCAATATTTGACACGACTCTTACAGCAGTAATCTGTGAATGTTGACTACGTATATAAAAGTGTATTTACTGTTTTACTAAAAGTGACCCTTTGCTTCCACTCTCTTATGTTGTGCTCTTCCCTTGTGTTAGCATTGAGATGCCTCTCTCAAAGAGCGATCAGAGCCAGTTGGCAGCTTCATTTCTAACTGCAATGTCTTTAGCAGGTGAACTGAAGGACTAGTAAACTGGAAATTTTTATATCTGTGCAATGGATTATTTTATTCATGTTGTTAAGATTCACTTTGACTCTGGGAGAGGAAGTTCCATGAGGGCAGAGCAGCAATGATTTGGCTGTGATCAACCACATGAAACTGCCTGAAAATTTTGCAGTTCTCTCTGTATTGTCTTTGTTTTAACGTCTAAAACAAATGCAAGCCTTTACTCTGTGTTGTTTTTAACTTCGTTATTATGCGAACATAGATATAAGAGCATAGGGGCAGCATTTCCTTTCTGGGAAAAGGAGGCTGAGGTTTGGTGGTTCGTGTAGTGAGTTGTGCTGTTACGAAGGGTGTTGCAGATGGAGGGCTCTCCTGTGCCTTTGGGAACTCTAATGTTCGTTTTCGAGTACAGCAGGGTGAAAAAACCTGCTGAACCTGTCATCCAGAAAGGATGATGTGGCTAAGAGAGTCCCCAAATATTTAAGGAATATTTAATATTTATTCTGGAAGGTGAATTTTCCTGTAGTATTAATATTCTCTAGAAAAAATATAGAAAAGATTGTGTGTCAGGAATGCATTTAAAAGCAATACTCAATGCAGACCTCAAGTATGTCTGGAGGATGCTGAGAAAAGTTCCTTTGTGCTAGATAATGGGATTTAGCATCAAAAAGTTATTTCATGCTTGGGAAGGAAAAATAAAGCATCTGAAAACTATATAGAGACACCAAAAGGGAACAAGATTTCAGTATAGGCTAGAGAGTTGCTGTGACTCGTGCTATGGACTGGAAACACAACCCTGTTTCCTGTGGAAGACAGTTCTTAATTTTGCCACTTACTTCTGCATCCTGTATAATGGCGCAGTTAGCTATCAAAATAGTCCTGCCAGAAGATGATCCAGAGACCCAAAACCATCTACCTTACTCGGAATGTTTTTTATGTAATTCTTCAATGTGCCATTGGAAATAAAGAATGGTTTCTTAATATATAATTTTACACATGCTTAATCTGTATTGTATTGGTTTAGAATAGTTACTTTGGCTTTGGATCCAGAATAATGGCCACCTAACATTAAGTAATTCTATTTCTGCATTTATTTTTTGATTTTATACCAAATTTCTAATACTGTAACTGATATGAGATTCTTGCATTCATTTTCTTGTCAGTGAATACGATCATCTGTAATCTGTATTAATGGCAATATGACCATTATTCAGCTTTGAAATAAATGTTTAGAAAATGTTTCCATGATAACAAAGCGCAGTGAAGAAACCTGAAAAAATGAAGTGTTATTACTCTTACTTAATATCATAAGTATGTTGACTTAAATCCTGCATCTGTGTTTTGAGAAGAGTGAGAAGGAAAGTTGTGTTTGACTTTTTATTTCCTTTTTTTTAGTTTCCTTTTTTTTAGTTTCCAACATGTGGGTGGAGAGTTCTTGCAATTCTTTCTTGTAGAACCAGACAGATAACTTTAAATGTCTTTTTAATTTGGTAGTCAGGTGATGTTTTGCTCTGGGGAGGAAAAGAAAACTAAGGGGAACATACGTGGCTTCTTGCTGCCGCCCCAGGCACCTGTGGCATGTCCCCTTAGGATGGATTGTCCTTTCCCACCGTAGATAGTTTGTGCATACACTTAGCTGAATTTTCCTAGAGTTTATATATCCTGCCTCCCCCACCGGAACGGTGTAGCTTCTGACTGCCCTTGTGTTGGTTAGAAAGAGAAGTCGTGCAGTGTTGCTCATGTTATAAAGAGAAGCCAGTCTAGACCTTTGAGCTGATAATTCCCTGGCACTGAAACATGAGTTTTTCAGCCCATGGCTGGTCCAGATGGAGATGAGAGAACACTCCACCCCTTCTTTGGAACGTATTCCTAACCTATTCCCATTCTATGAATTGATGCTTTTCTGAAGAAACAATGGGAAATGAATAATGAAATGTATTTATTGTAAATAGTTTAGCATGATTTTAATAAAACAAAAAGTTGTTTGCTTTCTTTTCATTGACTTATTACTCTAATACAATGTTGGCTTTAGCATTATATTTCACTCTGCTATCTCACTTTTTTTTTGAGACAACTTAGGTCCACTGCCTAGTATTGTTTTTGTGTAAAGAGAATTAAACAGAGATAACATTCAGCTAACTTTAGTTTCCACAGAAAATATATCACACAGTATTTAACCAGTGAGAATAGCTTCAAGCAAATTTCAGTGTAACAGACAAAATAGATCAAGAGTCCATTTTGAGCAAAAGAAGATGGAAAAAAATAGTTGTAGATAATTCTACCTTTGTCCATTTTCAACCTTATTTTATAGTTCGGAGGGATGCTGGATTAATCCAAATAGTTAATTATAGTAATTGATATTTTATTAGATAAAATAATACCTTTTATCAACAATTAGTGACAACTCAAAATAGTATGTGAACATAATTGCAGTAAAATATGACATCTTTGTATTCTTGCATCATGTCTCTGAGGATTCTGCGTGTCATTTTTCTCATGTTAACTGGCAGTTTTATTTCCTTTATATCTTTTATTTCTCCTTTATTTCTTGAAAGGCAGCCACAAAAAATTAGGTAGGTAGGAGGTTACTTTTTGAAAGTTTTAAGTCAAATTTTGAACTATAATTGCATTTATTACTTTGCAGAATCTGTTTGTCCGACAAGAATTCCAGTGGCAGCTCGAGATGAAAAAGGATTTGACATTCTTGTAGGATTAGGTGTGAAGAAAAAGGTTAAAAAGAGAATTCAAATACCAACCACTAATGCAAAAGCTTATGAAGTAACCTCACGTGTTGACCTGTCAGAATTAACAAGGTATTTAGATTTATAAATACACTTCTACATTTAATAAGATTTTTTCATTTGCTTAAAGTGAGAGAGACTTATTTTAAGATTCATGCAAATGTTCTAGTGCTGTCTTCTTTTTCCCCCTTTCCACCTGATTTAGGAATGTGTTTCCAGAAGGTCTGCCTCCATCCTATGTATTTGTTTCCACGCAAAGATTTAAAGTAAAAAAGACGTGGGATTTGTGGAGAATTCTAAGTCTGGATAAGAGACCACAGATAGCAGTAACTGTTAATGGAGAAGATAAAACATTATCATTCACTACGACGAGTTTAATAAATGGCACACAAGTTATTACTTTTGCTGCACCTCATGTAAAGGTAAGGAGTAAGTCATTGTCGTGCTGGAATACTCATTTAAGTACACATTATTCCTTTGCCCTTTATGTTTTTTAAAATAGCATGGTCTTATTTTTGGCTGCTTACACATTTAAAAATAGATGGGGGGTATTTTACCCGTGTTTCCAGAGTGTCCACGGTGATTGTGACTATAAATGCTTTGCAGGTGTTTTCTATTCAGTAGTTTCCAGAAGGTAATTGTGAAGGTCACAGAGACTTTTCTTCACACAGCTCTTTGCTTAACATATGCTGGAAAGTATTTTCTGCCTTTGATACGGAGACTAGAAAATGTGAATGAAAATAGTCCATTTTTAGAGGGACTTTTTGTTAAGTGTCTAAATTCCTTGAAAACACATAATGGCAGAAGTTACTTTCTTCTCCAGAAGAGTAAATAGCAGCTTAGAAAATAAGAGTTCAATCTGGATTTGTCTAGTTCTCTGTTGAATAAAAATTCCTTTCAGCTACTTATTTTTCTCACTGAATGGATTCCCCTCTTTGTGTAAACCAATTTTGTTGTCTTCTGGTGTAATCAGAAGATTCTCCTTCAATCTTTCTTCAGTAATTTCCAGTAGGGTATTCAACTCCTGTAAGAAAGGTTACCTCAGTTGCAGGTGAGGCGGAGGGAAGGAGATTGAATGTCTCTACTTTTGCATTTGTAGCAGTATAGGAATATGCAGCAGTATAGGAATATGCAGCAGATTCCCATTCCTAGTATTTAAGTGAACAAAGAGGGATGCTTCAGCAGACACAGTGGGAAGGATTTACTGCTGGAGCGCTTCATGGCCAAGTGGCTTCAACTTTTCTGGGAAGCAGTGGCCTGCGTTTGAATCCTTCCTCCAAATCAGGCTGAAGGAATTTGAAATATAAATCCTCAGAGAAGGAAGGACTCCTATCCAAGAGAAGGTTTTTAACTACTAAGCTTTTGCTAGGGAGAGGTATTTATTTTTTCTGATATTGGCTGGAGAATTTTACTTTTTCTTTCCAAATTTCCACTGCCTTTTTATAATTATTTGTAGGTGAAATAATTAGGTTGGGGTTTTTTTAAGAAGCAGTGTTAAACTTAATTTACTGGAAATTGTTAGAAAATTCAGTTTCAAGTCAATCCAAAAATCTGTATTCAATTGTTTCTGGCAGCTACAGTGACAAATCAATCTTATTCCTGCAGTCCCAGGTATCCATGGACTTCATGAAAAGAAGATTTTGCTTTTTTTTTCTTTTGTGTTTCTCCATGCTTGTATTGCTGTTACGGAGAACAATAATTTTATGCCCTTTTTAGAGCTGTATGTCTTTAAATGCATTATAAATGTTGCTATGCTTTTAATGAACCTTTTTATTTAATAAACCTGTATGATAATTTATCACTTTTACTCAGGAAAATGGAGATGCTATATATTCTGATCTGTTGTTTATTTTGTCTTGTAATGAGACTCATTGTAAATAATTAAAAACCCAATCTACAAATGAAAATTAATTAGAAGCAGAGGTGCTACCTAAGGCTGTATACTATTAAGTGAAGTAAGCTTAATTTCTGTTTATGTTTACAAAAGGTAACAAAGATATATAACATACTGAAAGATGTATGTTTCAGTTTACTTTTATGTATGCCAATTTAGTGTGGGATTAATCTCTATTAAATTTAGCTATATAAAAGATAAGCATCTAGTCTAGGTTAGGCTAAAGAGCTAGATAGTTTTTGAAATTAATGAATAGGCTCAAGAAGAAGGCATTTCTTCCCATGTTGAATTTAATTTCTAAGGTAGGTGAGATAAATCTTTAAAGGTATCTCTCATTTTCTATTACTTGCAGAATGATGCTATTTGTTTAAACTGAATCTTAATCTTTAGATAACTGAGGTTTTGTGAAATGATGAACGTAATATTTGGTTTATTCATTGCAATGTTGTGATTCTTTCTGCCAATATCATGTTGTCTTTAAGATTTTTTTCATAAGAGAGTAAGTAGAAAAACTTTCAGGTACTACTTTGTTTTCACTATGATTTAAGATCTGAAGTGTTTGAGACATTATACCTCTACTGAAAAAAAGGTCTCTGGCTTCATATTTTTAACAAATACAGGTTTGAGCATATTCAAGATCACAGACTAAAAAATCTATATGAGTTATAAAATAATTATGAAATAGGGATTGATTATTACCAAATATAATCTTTTCAATTAAAATATTAGTTGGCAAATACTTTTTTGCCTATACAGTTTACAGTTTTTTGTATGACAAAACCTGAAACATCTATCACCTCAACCATTGCCAGTAGTTTAAGTGTTGAAGTGCAGTTTTACTGTTATTTAAATTGAAGACGTTTTGTTTCAAACAATTCTGTTTTCTTCACTTTTCTTAGACATTGTTTGATGAAGGCTGGCATCAAATTCGTCTCTTAGTAACGGAAGACTTTGTAACTTTGTATATAGATGACCAAGAAATTGAAACGAAGCCATTACATCCTGTTTTAGGTATTTACATCAGTGGCCTAACCCAAATAGGAAAGTATTCTGGAAAGGAGGAAACTGTACAGGTAAGCATGTGCTAAAACCACAATAATTCAGAAATTCTACAGTAGGTTAACATTGCATTGGTGCCTTCTGTTTTCTTGAGCTTACTCTTCTAATTTACACTGGGCAGAAATTTAATATACAAAATTTTAATAATTAAGAGGGAACAGGAGGACTCAGCACAACTGATATATCCTGTGCAGTAGGTGCTTAATTGGTCTCACTGACTTCAAGGGGCATTTTTTTTGCTGAAACACAAATTTGATGCAACATGGTCACCCCCGCCCCCGGAAAGCCCTGTACCACGGTTCTCCTCTGTTCTGAGGAATGTTATAGTACTTTTGCCTTCAGCTCTTTGCAAACACCAAAAAGCTGGTTAAAACTTGAGGCTGTATAGGTAAAGGCTGTGTAGATCAGTGGCGAAGACTATTATGTTGACAGCATTCTAGATGTTGGCTAAATAGATTGTTCCTTATATTTATAGCAATATGTTAATGACATTACTAATCAGACTAACAGTAATGGAAACAATACTCAGAAATACTGGGTTACATAAGTAGACATTATTTTTAGTTCTTTTGAAAGCTATGCTTTTTTTGTAGTCTAATTTCATGATCCTTACTGCTCCTATTAAAATATATTAATGTGTTTTGCATCATCTTCATTAACTCTCTTCAGATGTCTTTGCTCAGTTACTCCTGATTTTTATATATTTTTAGCCAGGCTTCAGTACTATTATTATCATATTCTAAAAGTGTACGTGGAAACTTGGATGACATGCTGTGTGTGTGACTCAGCATTTCTGGTAGTACCGTTGTCTGTATACTAAAGTACCCCTTTGTGAAAAACGCTTATTGCAAGGAAAGCAGAGGTTTCAGAATCGTAATCAATTGTCTCGTGCATTTTCTCTGTTGCTGCAGGATGATCCCATTTTTATAGTTTTGTGCATTCAAGGATTAGGGGGTTGGTTGGTTGTTGTTGTTATGTCTTGTATTTTCTCTTAAGTCACTGCAGAAATAGGGCTTTCATAGAGTTGCAGTAATACAGTTTCTGAGTTAAGGAATGTTAGTAGCAAGGCATGTTATCTAAAATAAAAATGAAAACATTTTTGGAATGTCGAATTGTGTAAGTTCCTCTTCTGATAGTGTACTACAAGAAAAGTAGAAAATCTCCCTCAGGTTGCAATTTTATATTTCCAGATGATTTCTATAATCTAAAAATAAGGTTATTTTTTTCTCCACTTTCTCAGACTGCGATGCATTCTGCAAAGCATTAACAGTCAAAATTTGCCAGGATATTTCTATTTAAACTATGATTACAGAGAAATATTTTAACGAATCTATATACCACCTTTCAGTGAAAAGGTATTTTGAAATCCTTTAAGAAGGAAATCACTTGGAGTTGAATACAAAGTATGATACAAGAATCTTCTTCAGACGTACTTTGGTGAATTTTCATTCTCTTTCTGTGCTTTGAATCAGATGTTTTCTACTGATATTTTGCAAGTGTTCTTGGTTTAATTAGGATCTTACTGGCTGAAGTGCTGTCCAGTATAATGATGATAAACTTGTGAATGTGCGTAAATGTTGTGAATTATAGACATTTTAAATTTGAAAACACATATTACTAGGCATGGTATTAACAGACTCATTTTTCTGTGCCTTTTTCCCCTGATAGTCCAACTTATAGTCTATGATTTCAAATAAGTGTAGCAGGGCTTTTTTCTCTTTGCAGTCATGATAGTTTATGGTAGCAAAACTGACTTCGGTGTTTTCATTTTTCTGGAGTATAGCGACAGAGCAGAATGGCAAAAACTTTCGCTTGCCTGGCGCCAGTGTTTTTATTGGTTGCTTTTTAAAGCTTTACATTATACAGCTAAACTCTACATCAAATTCTTTCAAGTGTCAGGGATACTTTCTGATGCTTCACCAAAACTTACTAATCTTATATCTAGTAGAGACAGGTCAGCGCAGAAACATCTTCACAAGACTGTTTAGGTAAAAACAGGCCTCTTCAGGGATCTGCTTGGCAGAGGATGGAAGCAAGGACAGTATGCTGGGAGGAATACAGAGAAGTTGTCTGAGCGGCCGGGGATCAGGCTAGGAAACCTGAAGTCCAGATAGAGTTAAATCTAGACAGGGACGTCAAGGGCAACAAGAAAAAGTTCTACAGGTACATTAGTGATAAAAGGAAGAGTAGGGAAAATATGACACTCTCCAGAACGAAACAGGAGACCTGGTTATCTGGGATATGGAGAAGGCTAAGGTACTCAATGACTTTTTTCCTGAGTCTTCACTGGCAAGGGTTCTAGCCACACCACACAAGTCGTAGAAGGCAAAGGCAGGGACTGGAAGAATCAAGAACAACCCACTGTAGGAGAAGATGAGGTTCAAGGCCATCTAAGGAACCTGAAGGTGCACAAGTCCATGGGACCTGATGAGGTGCATCTGCGGGTCCTGAAGGAACTGGTGGATGAAGTTGCTAAGCCACTGTCCATCATATTTGAGAAGTCGTGACAGTCCGCTGAGGTTCCCACTCATTGGAAAAGGGGAAACATAATGCCCATTCTGAAAAAGGAAAAAAAGGAAGACCTGGGTAACTACAAGCCAGTAACTCTCATATCTGTGCATGGCAAGATCATGGAGCAGATTCCCCTGGAAACCATACTAAGGCATATGGAAAATAAGGAGGTAATTGGTAACAGCCAACAAGGCTTCACTGAAGGCAAATTTGTCTAACAAATTTGGTGGCCAACTACAATGGAGTTACAGGGTTGGTGGATAAGTAAAGAGCAACTGACATCATCTCCCTGGACTTACACAAAGCATTTGACACTGTCCCACACAACATCCTTGTCTCTAAATTGGAGAGACATGGATTTGACAGGTGGACCACTCAGTGGGTGAGGACTTGGCTGGATGGTTGCACTCAAAGAGTTGTGGTCAATGGCTCAATGTCCGAGTGGAAACCAGTGACAAGTGGCATTCCTCAGGGGTCGGTATTGGGACCGGTGCTATTTAACATCTTTATTGGCGACATGGACAGTGGGATTGATTGCACCCTCTGCAAGTTTGCTGACGACACCAGGCTGTGTGGTGCGGTTGACACACTGGAGGGAAGGGATGCCATCCAGAGGGACCTTGACAAGCTTGAGGGGTGGGCCTGCGCGAACCTCATGAAGTTCAACAAGGCCAAGTGTAAGGTCCTGCATGTGGGTTGGGGCAATCCCAAGCAGAAATACAGGCTGGGTGGAGAATGGGTTGAGAGCAGCCCTGAGGAGAAGGACTTGGGGGTGTTGGTTGATGAGAAGCTCAGCATGAGCCAGCAATGTACACTCTCAGCCCAGAAAGCCAACCTCATCCTGGGCTGCATCCAAAGAAGCGTGGTCAGCAGGTTGAGGGAGGTGATTCTGCCCCTCTACTCTGCTTTGGTGAGACCCCACCTGGAGTACTGCGTCCAGCTCTGGGGCCTCAGCACAAGAAGGACATGGACCTGTTGAAGTGGGTCCAGAGGAGGGCCACAAAGATGATCAGAGGGCTGGAGCACCTCTCCTATGAGGAGAGGCTGAGAGAGTTGGGGCTGTTCAGCCTGAATAAGGGAAGGCTCCGGGGAGACCTTATTGTGGCCTTCCAGTACTTCCAGTACAAGGGGGCCTACAGGAAAGATGGTGAGGGACTCTTTATCAGGAAATGTAGTGATAGGATGAGAGGTAATGGTTTTAAACTGGAAGAGGGTAGATTTAGACTAGATATTAGGAAGAAATGCTTTACTGTGAGGGTGGTGAGACATTGGAAGAGGTTGCCCAGGGAAGTTGTGGGTGCCCCATACCTGGAAGTGTTCAAGGCCAGGCCGGATGGGGCTTTGAGCAAGCTGGTCTAGTGGGAGGTGTCCCTGCCCATGGCAGGGGGGTTGGAACTAGATGATCTTTAAGGTCTCTTCCAGCCCAAATCATTCTATGATTCAATGAAAAAGGAAAAGGTTGGTTTTTCCTGCACTGTTGGAACTTGTTTCCCGATTATATTGGCATCCAGATTAATCCGTGCTGTGCGTGTTTGGATTTATTGCCAAGGGTTAGGGGTGGTGATTTCTATTGTTTTAAAAAAGAAAATCTTAGATTGATTATTTTTCTTTAAATAATTCTGTTACAGAATATTTAATTGGTTTCACATATTAATCATTGTGAGTAGCCTGACCAGAAATCTTTCTATATCTTGAATTGATTTTTAACTGATGTGTACACACAGAGCTTCCAGCTTCTCTTTCTTTTTAGTATTTTCTTCATCTTTTGAAACTTGTGGATGATATAATTTAAGAAGAGTATAGTTTAAACGAAATTAATGTCAGACTACTAACACTTTCTCTAAAAAAAGTCTTTTATGTTTTGAATTATAGTTTGATATACAAAAACTGCGAATCTACTGTGACCCAGAGCAAAATAATCGAGAAACAGTCTGTGAGATCCCAGGATTTGTGAGTATGATAGATAAACTCTTGAGGACTACCTGGCATTTTTTTTACAAATCACTCTTTAAAGCTGACTCAGTGAATTCTTAAAATGAGTAGTACTACATTGATTGACCTGGTGCAAACAAATGCTTGTTACCTGTGCAACATCAGGTGACACTGAAATTGTCTGTTTTCAGCCTTATTTTTGCACAAACGTATTTTAGAAGTTTTTTTTAGTTTAGATATTTGATGGTGAAAATTTGACAGCAGTATAGAAGAATCTCAGAGTCTTCTGTTAGAATTTAAGATTTCAAACATAAATTGGTAAAACTACTAGGTTACAGCAGTGTAAAATTTTTTAAATATTACTTTTTAACTTACCTGATATAATTTTTGCTACTTGTCAGGTCATTTCATCTCTGAAATTCTTCACATAACCAACAAATTTATATTTTTAAATCCCATTTTCCTATCATCAGAAGTATCTTTGATGCTGTGTTAAACATCCCATTAACTGAAATGTTGCCAAGATCTTATGAAGTATGTTATGGATAAGGCAAAAATATAATCCTATTTGGGATTTTATGATTCGTGTACACATTTAGCAATCTTATAGGGATGCTTTGACCCTCTCTTTGCCCTCTTACATAGAGTCAATTATGCAATGAAATGTAAAACACATGCAAACAGATTTGGTAACCATTCATGACACACAGCTGCAGCCAGAGTTTTAAAAGCATTTGGTTCCTATCGCAAAATATAAGCAAGAGATTGTTTTATATGTACAGTTTCCTTCAAAATGTCCTCCTTTGGTGTCTAAACAAACTGAGCTAGAGATAAACCGACACCACTGTCTTCCTATGTAAACCCATATTCTTTACGTTGTGATTTGGTTTAGTGTTAGGACCACTTTGACAGTTTGACAACAGAACTTGTAAATCTTCAACATCCAGACATTTTGTTTTTTTGTCAGACTTGCACAGGCCCCCAGCTAGTCTGTTTTTCTTCTGTTTATTTGAGGCCAGTGTGTCTATTGCCATCAGCCCCCTTATTTGGGCTTTTTCAAAACTCACAGCTTTCATTTAAGTAACAAGTAGGTGGATGGATTATTAGCTGTTCTGAAATCTGACTGTGTGTGTCAAGAATTAATGGGTTCAGGAACACATTTGTAAAGTTAGTTTTGATTCCTGAAGTATTTTTAGTATTTGGCTATTTAACTGCACCACATATCTTTTTGCTCTTTACAAAATAGACATAGAATATGAAAAGTAAACAAATGAAAAAAAAATTGTGCATAAAGAAAGCAGACACTAAAAAGTCCGTTGTATTTTGCCTTCTCTGCAATTTGGCAAGAAGTCCAAGCAAAAAGATAGCTTTTTGCCAGTTTAGTTTCACTTGCTGTTGTAAATTAAATTTGGACATTACCCATGAAACTCCTGACTCCTTCATAAAATAAAAATGTTGGATGATCTCCAAGGAGGAATATGTGGTTTGTGGTTGTATTCTGTGAGAGTGTGGTTGTCTCAGAGCTCCTGAACTAAGCAGAGGCTGTACGTACCAATTACAGCCTGAATTCATCCCCTTTCCCAGAGATATGGAGCTGCATAGTAATTTTAAGCTCCCTCTGTGATCTGTGGAGAAAGATAACCTTCTCTACAGGTTGCCTGAGATGAAAATCGAATATTGAGGAAGCTGTCTCTCTCCACAGACTAAACTATTAAGACAGACAATTTCATGGTTGGTATGCTGGAATATTTGGGGATGGATTGTTCTGTGGTGTTGCAGATACTGGAAAACTCAATTCAATTGATAGCAGAGTCTAATGCAGTCACTCAGGAAAGCAAGAAAAAGCCAGGCTTGCCTCTGTGCTGCTGTATGTTTTCCCAGATGCTGGATTCAGGCAGAGATCAAAGATTTTGGAAATATTGTGGGACATTCTCTGACATGAATGAATAAGCAGAGTATTTTTTTTGATGATACCTTACTCCTGGCAAAAGGTTTGACCGGAATCTAAACATATAGCGTGTAAATATTTACATGGTTCAGTATTCATTATAGTTTTGCCATTGCCTTTTAAAAATTGCTACCAGTAGCTCCTGTTGAAAGACCCTTAAATGACATGAACTAAAAATTCATGTACATTGATAGCAGCTGCACATAAACCTGAGAAAGTCTAAAGTTTGGAATTGCAATCCCTCGACAGTTATAGCCCTAAATTTAAGATTGGTTTTTGTAGTGTTTAGAAATGAATGGATTTTGCTTATTACAAATATTGCTGTACTCTTAAACTGTTTTTCTTCTTGTTTCAGAATGGAGAGGTAGGCTCAATCCTAAACTGCTCAAACTCAATTTAAGGTAGTATTTGACTTTATATAAACTTCTTATTATTCTAGGGAGTATACACTTTGGACAGAGGTTTGCTAAGCTTAAAAGTGCTGGATTTCCATTAATTGAACTCTAGTCAGTAGACAAATTAAAAATCAATTTTCTGAAGAAGCCCACGTTTATTAGAATA
This sequence comes from Anarhynchus alexandrinus, assembly GCA_008711295.1. Classification (NCBI taxonomy): domain Eukaryota; kingdom Metazoa; phylum Chordata; class Aves; order Charadriiformes; family Charadriidae; genus Anarhynchus; species Anarhynchus alexandrinus. The sequence goes on from VUYV01000024.1 coordinate 1,283,802, forward strand.
AATGGCCTGATTTTTTTTCCCCCGGTTCAATTCAATTGCTCTTATTTGCAGGGCTGGATGCTGTTGCAAAGTGAATGGGGATATGTACAGTCAGGTAGCTGTCACCTGCATCATGGTAATGGGAGGTCCCTGAAGGGGAGCTTGTTTGAAGGCTTAATATGATAGCTTCTCTAACCATCCTCGTAACTCCACCTGGTAGCATTGCAAAGGAAATGTGGATTTGTGTTTAGATCAATCAGTTGACCCTGAGAAAGAATTCCGTTCAGAGAACATTGCAAAAGGTCTACCTTATTTTAGAAAATATGAGTAAAATGGTATAGAAAGTGTTTTAGATAATAAATACAAAATCTGCTTTTTTAGTATCTTGGATTCTTAAAATTTTGCCTTTCCATAGCTCTAAGAACTTGCTGGGTGAAAAAGAATTCACTGACTCTAACTTCAGCATATAGATTTGGTACAGATGCATCTTAATTTTGAGTGCCTGACCTTGGGCAAATGGAGTTGATCTAGTAGCTCTCCCCTTGCCTGCCTTGGTAAAATGCTGAGTTTCATGTGGTCTCAATGGTGAGAAATAAATACCTAAAAATCCCCCAAAAATCTGTAGAGGGTGATGCGGTCTGCCAAGGCTTAGTGTTTACCGCTGTTTGTATAGGGAGCATAGTTTGGAGGAGGTCACCTAATGGTCTTTGGAGGATGGGCACCCTGGGGGTCGGGACTCATGACTTGTAGGAGTTAGTGGTAGCAGCCATGCCCCACCTTTCCTCAAGTAGCTTCGTAGTTGGGACACATGCCCAGGAAGTAGGAGACCTGGGCTTTACGTTCTTTTCAGGCTTGCTACTGGATAGCATGCCCATCATTTGTGATCATTATGCTATACATAATATTTATTAGATTCTTTTTTTACAAACTTTGATTAAATAGATAATTGATCACACTTCAAATGATGAATATCAGTTAGCTTAGAAGAGTTTTGCACGTTGCCAGATTTGAAATTATCAAAATATATGACGAAATATTTGTGGAAAAGCAAACAGAGTTTCACATATCAGCCCAGTATTGGTACTTAATTTTTATTTATTTTTTTTCTGCGTAAAATGATGAATTCATGCATGCAAAGTAGTTGAAGCACAATATTCAGGTAAGCAGAAGTTCCAGCTGAACAAAGGAGTGAAAGCCAGGACCTATGCAACCTAAGGAAAATCAGCTTTACATAATGTTATGATATATTTGTTGAATGCTTTTGGCATGTGTACTGATGGCTGGTTTCACTCTTGATAGTGCATGAATGGTCCTAGTGATGTAGGCTCAACGCCGGCCCCCTGCATATGCCCACCAGGAAAACAAGGACCTCCAGGCCCCAAAGTAAGTTCCGATTCTGTCTTATTGAGTGTACATGACTTGTTTTTTACTCTTTTTTTTTTTTTTTAAAATCTTATGTTGGCCAGTCATAGATAGGAAGATTAAAAAAGTAGGGGACAATTTCTCCTAGTTCTGGTTTCCAGTGCATGAATATAGTGATTAGGATACTCAAGGCCAGGTTTTGCTGCCATAACTCCTAATAACTCAAATACATCTTTTATATTTTAAGAAAGATGCTCATGGATATAAAATTGTTTTTCCTTGCTACTTTTCAGCAGATGATCTTGCATTGTTAATTGTTTAAGAATGAAATGGTTTGCTCATAAAAGTCTTTTAATGGAAAGATTTTTCTCCTTCTTTGCTAAAGAATGGACTAGATGCTTACTGGGAGGGTTCAACCTTACCTGTTCTGATGGCCTCCCTTCAGTGTTGGTGAAGGATAAAAATGAGAACCAGACTTGAGTCTCACATGGGAATGTGATGTCTAACATGGGAAACTCAAATCCATGAAATTTTGCTGTAGTACCTTTCTCAATAACTGTGCCAAGCAGTGCTTCCAGAGTTACTAGCTTGCCTTATAAGGGTAGACAAGAAAATCCCAAACTGATTGTCTTTCATTAAACAAATGATTAAAAACCTCTACTCTCATTATATGAGGGGATTAACAGTCTGCTGCAGCTATCTCAAGTCAAAGGGCTTTTTGCTACAGTGGTAAGGGTTTCTAATCAAGGAATTGGAATCCACAAGATGGAGATCATTATTATTTCATGTAATAGAATTTTTGTGATCAAATCAGACAAATTATGTCTGACAAATTTGGTGGCTGCCTGCGATGGAACTACAGTGTTGGTGGACAAGGAAAGAGCAACTGACATCATCTCCCTGGATTTATGCAAAGCATTTGACACTGTCCCACACGACATCCTTGTCTCTAAATTGAAGAGACATGGATTTGACAGGTGGACCACTCAGTGGGTGAGGACTTGGCTGGATGGTTGCACTCAAAGAGTTGTGGTCAATGGCTCAATGTCCGAGTGGAAACCAGTGACAAGTGGCATTCCTCAGGGGTCGGTATTGGGACCGGTGCTATTTAACATCTTTATTGGCGACATGGACAGTGGGATTGATTGCACCCTCTGCAAGTTTGCTGACGACACCAGGCTGTGTGGTGCGGTTGACACACTGGAGGGAAGGGATGCCATCCAGAGGGACCTTGACAAGCTTGAGGGGTGGGCCTGTGCGAACCTCATGAAGTTCAACAAGGCCAAGTGTAAGGTCCTGCATGTGGGTTGGGGCAATCCCAAGCAGAAATACAGGCTGGGTGGAGAATGGGTTGAGAGCAGCCCTGAGGAGAAGGACTTGGGGGTGTTGGTTGATGAGAAGCTCAGCATGAGCCAGTAATGTACACTCTCAGCCCAGAAAGCCAACCTCATCCTGGGCTGCATCCAAAGAAGCGTGGTCAGCAGGTTGAGGGAGGTGATTCTGCCCCTCTACTCTGCTTTGGTGAGACCCCACCTGGAGTACTGCGTCCAGCTCTGGGGCCCTCAGCATAAGAAGGATATGGACCTGTTGAAGTGGGTCCAGAGGAGGGCCACGAAGATGATCAGAGGGCTGGAGCACCTCTCCTATAAGGAGAGGCTGAGAGAGTTGGGGCTGTTCAGCCTGAATAAGAGAAGGCTCCGGGGAGACCTTATTGTGGCCTTCTAGTACTTCCAGTACAAGGGGGCCTACAGGAAAGATGGTGAGGGACTCTTTATCAGGAAATGTAGTGATAGGATGAGAGGTAATGGTTTTAAACTGGAAGAGGGTAGATTTAGACTAGGTATTAGGAAGAAATTCTTTACTGTGAGGGTGGTGAGACATTGGAAGAGGTTGCCCAGGGAAGTTGTGGGTGCCCCATACCTGGAAGTGTTCAAGGCCAGGCCGGATGGGGCTTTGAGCAAGCTGGTCTAGTGGGAGGTGTCCCTGCCCATGGCAGGGGGGTTGAAACTAGATGGATCTTTAAGGTGCCTTCCAGCCCAAACCATTTTATGATTCTGTGATTCTTTGCTTCCCAGGGTGGGGATTATAAAATCAGTTCTTTTTTGCTGTAGGAATTAGTCCTTGAGAGCAGTATCTGGGCTGGTAGCCACTGTTTTGTGGAATATTAAGGTTCCTTTGTGCTAATTTTAAAATGCTCTTTCATATCTTTTGTGTGTTAACTTATTGCATCTCTATAGGGTGACCCTGGGCAGCCTGGGAATCATGGTTATCCTGGTCAGCCTGGTCCAGATGGTAAGCCTGTGAGTACTAAAAACTTAGTCATATATTGTAAATGCAAAACTAACAATAGAAAAAACATGTGCCACTGATATAATTTTCAAATTTAGATGATTTTGTCTCCATTCTTTGAAATTCTCCATGTCACTTAAGCACTATCTGAATGTAACAGTTCTATGAATATGTTAATCATAGTATTTTTGTTTCAAGCTAAAATATTGTAAATACGATAGCATGAGGTAGGCACTGTTGTAAAGCAGAGAACAGGGTATGAGTGCTCCAGTTGGACTTTGCATCAGTTTGTGGCAATTAATCGCCTTCTGTCTTTACTGCTTAAGAATTTTTGCATTAGAAAGCACTTTAGGGCAGATAAAATCCTGTCTATCTTGTTTTCAGGATTACTTCTCATGTTTAAGCTTTGTTCATTTTAATTTCTTTTTAGGCTGCCTCAAGTAGTCCATCAAAATCTGTAGATATGCATATACAGTGTTAAAAATATAGATATTTTGCATTTCTAAACATTATGTATTTAATTGTACATCATAAAAATACCTGTATTTTTCTCTTACCCTAGAATTTATTTTTTAAGCTGGTGTTCCATTAGTATGGATGGTAAAGACTGGAAAAAAGCAGATGAATAACATACGTCCCTAAAATAAAACCGTCAGTTTTGGCAATGGCTTGTCTGGTCTTTGTGGCTAACATTTTTTATTGTAATAAAATTGTAATAAAAGCAAATAAATATATAAAAATAGCCTAAAGTTTCATTAAAAAATATGTTAGATCTCTGAATCTATTTGGAAGCCTCTAAGATATTGACAGCCAAGCTTCTCTGTTGGGTAAGGTTTTGTTAACAGCCTGCAGTCTCTGTATCACCAAAGCAGTGGTGTGCACGTGCCTCTGGTGTGTTAAGCGAAGGCAGGCCAAAAGCTGGGAAGCTTGACCACCCACAGTTCTTTTCTAAGAATGTCGCCCCTGATGTTGCTTACTATTCATTAGAAGCTATTTTATTTATATTAAATAAATAATAAAAAAGAAAAAAGTAAAAGAGAATTGGGAGCAATAAAAATAATTTGCTTCTGAAAAAAGGGTAATTTCTTCAAAAGCAGGAAAAAAAAAGTGCATGCACATACCAGAAATTGTTAATTTATTGTAGCTTTTCATTCTTATTGTGAGGACTAAATTTTATGGTTAAGTCCTTAGGTTATAGTTTTGTTTTGAAATCTCCATGGTGAAGTAGAAGAGAAGGTAAGCATCATACCTTGAAATTCACAGAAAATACAGTTAGGGAGGAGTCCCAAATACTATTGAGAATAAAAATGTAAGAAGATGTCCCAAAATATTAGAAAATATAAGTTGGTGAGTGCAGAGAAGACAAAATCATTTATGAAAGGAGCACTTGGATTATGGTACTGGGGAACTAATAATTTATGGGTTTGGTTGAGACTTAGAAGGGATATTAATTTATTCTGGGCCATTTTGGTTCACACTAGGCAGACTAGAGAGACTTCAGAGAAGGGCAACAAAGGGCTGGATTGGACCTTTCAACTTCATTCTTTTAGTAATTTTCCTGTCCTGTGGAAAGATTCATGAGGATATTGTAACTAATCATAAGTCTTTCCCAAATCTGCCCTTGCTTATTAATTTTAGTACCTCTAGCATGTTATTCCTGCTAAAGAGGCACTACCCACCAACTTTGATGGCTTCATAAAAACACGTAATGTTCTATTTTTGTTAAGAATTTTTAATACTAGTAATGCATTTCATTTCTATGTCAGCTAAAGATGGAAACAGTGAGACTGATACTTACTTGGAAGTGTATATGCTTTAAGGGTAATAAATATTACCAGTTACAAAGAGAAAGCTCCATGCTACACATTATAAAATGTTCGCATTTCTCCTATTTTGTTGCTTAGTTATGTGCTGGCCTTTTCTTGGGGATACCAGCTGGTTCATTTAGCTGTGGTGATTCCTTTTGGAAGCAGAGTTAGTTTGATGGGAAAAAAATAGGTACTGAAAACAAGAAATGCAATTATTTCTAAAAATTGAAACTTCCTCTGATTTAAAATATTGGACTTGGTATATTGAAATCTGGCCATGGCAGCCCTGATGGCCCAGGACAGCACTGAGTACATGAATTTTTCTGTAGTTCCACAAGCAAAGAACGTAATTTTTCCTGTGATATAAAAACATTTGTATACTTTTGCTTTTGTCTTAAACAAGTTTTGATAGCTATTATCTTCAAAGTTTTTTGGAACTAGAAATAGAGAGAACAATCGGAATTGAAATTGTCAGTGCTATAAAATACTACATTTTGGTTCCAGACAATCATGAAAATACAGCTTTTAAAATGGGAATGGGTGGAATCTGAGCTGGGGAAGTGTGATCTAATCAGAATAACTTTTCAGTTGATTATTGATCATGCTTAAGCTTCTGAGGATGGGTCCTGTTCTCCTATACAAAGACAAGTATACAAATTGTCTCAACCCAGAGTTGCATGGGAGAAAGTGTTCATCACAGTTTGACCATGCTGATTGCTGGAAGTAGACTTGCAGTGTGTATAAGCATAGCAGAGCTGCCTTTAATCTCGCTAACTCCGATATTTTGAAAAATAAAGTGATATTTTGTAAGCTTTCGTGAAGCCAGAATGGACTGGATATTGGTAGAGAACTGTCAGTTTCCATCCTCTCTTTTAAAAACTAAATTAAGACTTTATTTCTGAAGTGTCCAGTCAGCTGCAACAGTATTGTTTTATAAACAGTTTGTTATGACTTTCTCATACTTTTATTAATAGGTTTCCACTTCAATGCTATATATCTTCCCATAAGCACTGAAATTTGTAAGAGTGTTTATCATGAAGCAGAAAGAAATTGATACTCTAGTCTTTCTGTAACTTTGTAATCTGGCAGTTATGTTTGGTTTTTTTCCTGCGAGTGAGTCATAATGTGCATAGATGGGCATTCTCCAAACATAAAAAAGATTAATAAAAGTATATCAGGCAATTAGAAGAGAATCAAAAAGCCCCACGAAAGGAGAAATGTTACCGTTTTGCTGAATTGAGGTTCTTATGTTATTTGCAGTGCTTACAGTTAAATCTTACAGCTTTATTAACTGACTAATATTTTTTGAAAAATCAGCTGTAGCTTTTTGCACTTGTTCTTTGTAAGGACATAATTGCAAACCTATTAGATCATCTGCAGCTCCAGCCAGTATATTATTGTTCCTTACAGTAGATTCTTGAGTGCTTTCCAGGCTAGCTTTTAGCCATGAATGATGGGAGACCCTTTAGATACACCATGCAGGAAAACGGATTCCTCTCTCTGTCTTTTTCTTTCTGTTTTACTTATTTATTTGATAATATGACTTGCATATTTTCTGCGCTGTCAATGGTTTTTCCTGTTTGAGATAATATCGCTCATATGAATCTTTTTAGCTGTGTCCCCTGGAGAACTCTGAAAAGCAAGCTCTTAATTCAGACAGCACAATAGGCTTACAGGTAGTTGTGTAGTCAGTGTTGTTTAATCAAATGGCTTTTGCATGAAAAGCTTTTCCTGGAAAGTCAGCCTTTTCTGTTCCCAAACAGATTTTTATGTTCTTCTCTAAAGTTATTCCAGTTTGCCTATCTGGTATTCATTTTCTTGGAACAGTGTAACTGGTCAACAAAATGTTTCTTGCTCTGAGAAAGGTTTTAGGCATGCATTTATATTACTATATGTAACTGATTTTTAAAGTAAAACATCAAAGAAAATTTTGTTTATTGTTTGTAGGCTGGCTAGATTGTTGTAATACTTGAAGTTAGTTTTCGTCCAGAAAAATTCAAAACAATTCCCATGAATATCTTCAATACTACCAGAAAATAATTGTTCACCTGGTGTTACCCAGTAAAATTGTTTGCTTTATTATTTGGGGAAATGAACATAAACATGACTAATTTTCAGTCATTCTTTGATTGTTTTTTTAAATAATTTTGTTTATAGGTTCTTTGTTTTTTCCCTTTCATTGCCACCTCTATTTATTTTCCATACTCTGATACATACAGAAAAGATCAATTGAAGTAACTGGAGAAAAGCACAAAAGTAAGAAGCATAATAAATAATGAAAATACATTTTTTTTCAATCAAAAATGTCATTCGGGAGACCTGAAATGATTAAATTGTCCTGTCAGGAGAAACAGCACTGGTAAATAAGCACAAGGGTAAAAATAGTACTTGAATCTCAACTGAAACTCATTTTAAGGGACATTATTCATCAGAAAGAAGCAGCTGGAGTGGTTGCTGGCCCTGAGAATGCTCAGCAGCCTGACTGTGTGGTCACAAAGCCATGTTTTATTCCAAAGGATACTTTATATGTACTGGGGAAAAATTCAAGTTAAGGGGAAAAATAAATGAACAGAGTCTATGCTGTGGTTAATAGAGGTGATAGGTTATCAGTCTGCTGAAAGAAATGAAAAAATACATGTATTTGTCAATTTTGAACTTTAAGCCATGCAGCTGGCAAATCTGGACAATTTTCCAGTATTCCATCTAGTTTCATTCATGAAAGTTTGGAACCATTTGCCCTGTCTTTACAGTGTCTGCAAGCAATAAGCAATTTCAAAATAATCTGTTGAGACTGACTTTACTGATACACTCAATACAGAGTTCATAAGGTATCAAAAGCATCACATAATAAGTAATTTCTGATCATTCCAGTATTTCTTAGAGTTTAGTAATTTGGTGACCAGCTGAAGGCTGAATCTTTTATGATGAACTTACTATAATGGCAATGGCCAGCTATTTCAACAGTACTTCTGGAATAAAAATGAGTAATAGTTTCTTGTATATATAGGTTTATTACCTGTGCTATTGGATGGTTTTCCTGGGGATTTAAGTTGATATAAACTCTGCAGCTACTTTTCTCAGGAAACTTCCAGAGACATAATTGATAATTCAGCTGTAAAATGCAGTTCTCAAGTCCAGAAAAATACATATTCCTTAGTAACGCTGTGACCTTGTTATTCTTAGAGGAAATGTGTTTGCTCCATTCTGATTAATACAGTGATGTAATGGCTTCACTGAGACCAACCACTTTGAAATTAGGGAGATGCCTGATGGTGACCTGTGTTGTATACAGCTGCCTGTTTCAGACAAAAGACCATATGACTTTCTTCAGCAGTGGCCAAGTGCAGTTGATAAGGATGAACATCTAAGCAGCGAGCAGGAAGTTACACTCCCTTGGTGCATCATCCCATCTCCCAGAATTCTGAAGCTCGGGAACTTTTTAAGCTGGTTTTATGACCTTTTATTTAATAATCTTGATGTATATTTTTTTCCTCTGTGGTATCTGAGCCCAGAACATCATGCTCAGGTAAAATTTACTGCTAGCGGCTCTGAGCTGTGAAAGCCTTGGCAGATGACAGAGTAGCCAATGGAAGGAAGTGTAATCAAATGGAGAAAAAATTAAACAGGCCAAACCAAACCAAACCAAAGCAAAAAAAGGCAACAAACAAGGCAATGAAAACTCTTTTCTGTACTTTTACCATAATGTTCATGTAATGACAAATCTTTGATCAGGAGTAACCCCCGAATTTATGTTGGAGGGTAGAAGCTGCATTTAGTTACCATTGTGATCTAATGCTGGATCTCCCCTTCATTTGTGTGTTTTGGTACGTGTAAACAGAGAGGCTTCACTGCAAAGACAGTTCTGGTAGCCTGCAGAAGCAGATGCAACAAGAATTCTTTCTACAGGGCCTTGCTGTTTAACAGAGGGGAGAGAGAGATGGCAGTTGTTCTGAGCTCCTGAGTTACCATTGCTTAAGAAAGTCCCAAAGAAAGGAGTAAGGCACAGGCTCCAAACAGACCTGCTGGAGAGGAGTACCTGACTGATCCACATGTCCAAAGGGGCAGGAAAAAGAGAAACAGTAGGCAGATGGGTACAGGCATAGTGAGATGTTAGGGAAGGTTGTTTGGGGGTGGGATGGGAAAAATGCTCCTGGAGAAAAGGAGGCAGAAGGACCTGAGGCAAAAACATTAGATGATAAACAACTTCTCAGAGAAAGGCTAAAACACTTAATTCAAATACGTCAAGTACTTTCTAACATTTCTGTTGCCTTGCAGGATTTTAGTTACTGATATTGCCAGTGAGGGAGAAGGTCATAGCGTGACTGCAAATTTGAGTGTAGGCATGGATGTGTGTCTGAATAGCTGTAAGAATTTCTGTCCTTAAAGATGTAACGTGTTTTATGAAAAGGGTTTGAAAACTTCTTGTCTAATGTTTTAGATAATTGTGCTTTAAATGCACTAAAGATTTTCCACAAGAGACTTCCACAAGAGGTCCACGGACTTCTCTGTCAGGATGTTTTCCTAACACCGAGTTAATTTTTTCTTTTGCAGTTGAATTCCATTATGCTTAGTTACATCACCCTAAATAGTTCTGTTTACTTCGTGTTTACAGTCCTTAAATATCTTTAGACCATTACTGTTGATCCTTGGCTATTTCCTAGCCAAATTGAGCTTGTTTACTTCTCCCTTGTCTTTCCCAAGTAGTCCTGTTGTCATGCCTTTGTCATTTATGTTGTTCAGTGACTTGAAGAGCTTTTCAGTTAGGAAGTGTGCAGTGCGGTTGTCATTGCCTTATCAGTACGTCCTCTATTTTTATTTTATATTTGTCTGATGTGATACACCTATGAATTCTGTCTGAACTCCTGTCCTTTAGGCACACAAATGCATTGAAGATATACTTCTGAGGTTTACTCTGCTATTGCACTTAAAAATTCTTTGGAATTAAGACTTGTCTTATGTCCATCTTGCTCAATTTTTTCCCTACAAGTAAACTAACTTTCATTTTCCAGCAAGGCTATTGATTCACAGAGGATGACAGTATTGCTAATTTGTCTGTGTCCTTTATGTAAATTCTTTAGCGTAAGATCTTAGTCCATTCAAATTTTTCCTTAGAATTATTTGTAAATTATTGGCATTTTCCTTAAATTCCAAAGTTACATTTTATCTGTGATTTTTTTAAATACCAAGCCATCTGGTACAAAACTAAGCATCTCAGTATCTTGCTGTTTATCACTTTGTCTTTACAGATTTCCAGGCACTAGAAATTTATCAGTACTGTTCTCACCCACAAAAAATTGAGAGGGATTTTTTGTATGATACTGATTTCAGTTGCACTGATGTAAAATAACGAATGAGAATATAAATAAAGTGCTGTGGAGTAGCGCTGGTTGACAGCATTGTTGAAACTCTATAGGTGGATTCAGTTTAAGACACCTACATGTAGTGTTTACACTGAGTGTCTAAATTCTCCTATTAGTCAACAGATATTTAACTAATATACCCCAAGAGGTATGTCTTATCCTGTAAGGTATTTTGTGTTGCCCACATTGCTGCTTCAAAAGGATTGTAGTATATTTTGTGCCACTATCTTCTAACACTGGGTGGGTGTCTAGGGAATCTCAAAAGGCAGGAGCTGCCTATGTTTAGGCAACTGGATTAAAAACTGAGTATCAAATTCAGGGTTAGCTATAATACTTTTCACACCATCTGTGTGTCTTCTGAAAAATTCACGAGAGAAGACCAAGTCCAGATAAAGAGAATTCTTTTTGGTGGCAAATTAACTGCTTTCACCTTACTTGAAAGTGAACCTTCAGTCCTGAACTCGTCTGTGTCAATTGAACAGGGAATTTTCACTTCTGTCCCTTTTACATAAAATGTCAGCTATGGCACAGCTGTTCTTGGAGCGCATATATGTGTGTCACATATGTACTCCTATTGTGGGCTTTGAGGTTAGGGAAAGAGGACTTGAGCTGACTTTAGTGCAAAAGAATTGTAGGCATTAGCATGTAGATTGATGATCTGTACTGCAAAAGGAGTAGTGATACAAAGACATGCTCAGTTCTTATGAAAGCCGGTTTTCGTAATTTATAGAAGGTGTTTTTAACTTGTCCAAACAATTGCTACATTATTTGTACCAGACAGTGATTCTCGTTTTTGTGACCTTCTGTGGGTTTCCTTTTGAGTCTTCTCAGTTCCGGCTTTCCATTAAACAAACACGCTGACAGTGTGTTTGATTTGCTCTGAAATCACATTACAAGATCTAGCTCTGAGCTAAATGTGCCGTTTTGTAAGCTGAAAACTCTTCTGCCATCCGCCATTCATCTCGTGAATTTTGAAATTCAGTTCAGCCAGGAAATTGTCCTCCTCTACTTCTTCCCCTACTCAGTTAGAAGGAGAAGGAGGGGAAATTGCATTTCAGAGATCTCAAATGTGAAATGAAGTTTTATTTATATAGAATTATATCCTACAGGAAGTCATACAAACTTTTTGCTTTTTTTTGGAGAGGAAATAAAAAGATAAACTTTTAAAGGCATTTTTTTTTGGCTTGGTGAATTGTTTCAGCTACACGGGAGGCTTATAAGCAATCTGTGAATGCTACACCATTTACAGTTAAAGCTGATTGTGCTAGAACTGCCTTGAGCACTGAAAGTGAAATGTTTGATAAAGGATCCTTGTATGACAGAGACCTAGAATTCTGTTTACTTCTGTACTAAACATTACCAGCTGGCTCGTCGGGCATCTGCTCAAATCTCTTTTGGGAAGAGGGCACAGCAAGTACTCTCTTGTATCTAACCCAGCAAATAATTTTGGCTCTGTTTATTCTTCCCAGAAAGCTCTGACTGATTTAAAGAAGAAATCAGACGTATGTGTTGCCTTTTTTGTATTGAAAAGGTTCTATTAGCTCCTTTTTACCAGTGTGGAAATCCCCCCATTAAATTTTGTGCAAAGTTTTTAAGACTGAAACTCATTTAGAAATAGGATTGTTAGTTCTTTCAGTTTGGATCAAGATCAAATTCTGGGTATTTGAAATTGGATAGTCCATTTTATGGGATTTATCAAATTTGGTTTGGGCTGCCTGTTGAAAGGTCTGAGCCAAATAGCCTCAGAGTTTTATAGGACAATTTCTCTTCTTGTTCTGTATGTTTTCTCAACAAAAACCCTCTTTGTAGCTCGTTTTGTCCATTGGATTGACCTGTTTTTAATTGGAATGACCTGTTTTTAATGGAGCTAGGTAAAATTCCTTTTCTTCAGTTACTTGCCTCTGTTAAAAGATTCTTCTAAAGCACTTGTTAATTTTGCATAAAACCAGGCTATTTTTGCTGTAGATACATTTGCTCGGGCACGTATTTTGGGTTCTGTAAATGTTCTCTTGTTCTGCCAATGTTAACTTCTAGTAAAGCATTCCTGAAATTCTCTTTTCAACTCATGAATTATTTAGTATTTCTTTTCGTAGTCCCAGTCATTCAAATTGTTTTTTTACTTGCATAGTCTGGTATATACCTTCTAGCTCATAGCTAAGTGCTTAGTATTGAGAATGGAATTTTTATTATTGAGAGATATTATAAAACTAACTGCATAATGTATCAGAACATGCCTTGTTTGTTAAAGCTTACTCCTATAACTGGAAATAAGCCTTTAAAAGTCCTGGCATTTTTCAGCTATTTTTCTTGAGAGAGAGGGGAAAAAAAGGTGTCTACGTATGTGGGTTAATTTGCTCTTTTTTTTTTTTCCAATAGGGACTAAACAATATGTCTCATGTAACCATTCTAAAATAACGGATTTTAGCATAAAGTCTGGAGACTACAAACTTCAGATGCAGAGATTAATGCTTCTGAAAGATGAAATCTACATTTCACATGTATGATTGTGATAGCAGTTACTGAAATTTGTGACCTAAAATGACAGGGTTATAACAGTTCTCTAGTAACCAAGGGGATTATTTTTTCCTTAAATAGCTGTTTGGAAATTTGTAAATATAACTTATGAAAAGTCAAAAGTCTTGGTTTCTTTTCCTTAGGGATATCAGGGATCAGCAGGAACTCCAGGTATCCCAGGAACTCCAGGGGTTCAAGTAAGTTTCTGTTTCATTTCTGGAATTTGAAAATCTTGAGACGAATCCCACCAACTCTTTCCCAATATCCACTGTTTGTCATTGAGAGCTGAGGTGTGGGGAATGAAGAGGGCTCAAGGGCATAAAGTCAGGGGCCATCCTTGGGTGAATTGCCTTGGAACTTGCATGGCTTTGGGGTTTGTAGGTAGGCTGACAATTACACTGCAAATCTACTCACTGCTAGGTGAGGCCAGTAGGAGCAGGACTCAGCTGGGGCTTAAACATTTTCATCCTGATCCAGAAGCCAAACATTAGTTCCTTCAATTTTTTTATGAATCAGTAACAGTGATCTGAAGCACTGTCATGGTGACTGATTACCCACAATTCACAATCACAATTGAGGTTTCAGATAAAGCCCAGATGGATGGAGGAGAATTCTTTTTCTTTCTTCATTGTATTAATTTAGTAGCCCGTACTGGGACAGGTATTGGCAAGCAGTGCTGTATTTTACTTGTGGCATGATCCAGTCTGGCTGGATAGTCGAGAACATAGTAATTTGTTGAATTAAATATCTGAGAGCATTTTGGGGCCAAGAGTGAGACTGCAACACAGCATATGTGAAGGCTGTCTGATGGACATTTGAAAGGAAAGGGACACATCTGGACTAGTACAGGCCGTGTGATGTCCTTTTTTCCTGGGGTGGTCCTTGGTTAGAGCAAAGAAATCTTTTGGTGTTCCCTGGTCAGGGGTTATGATAGTGTGCCATATTCATACATGCTGGATCCATTTCATGCTTGGTTCTGCTTTTGGATCCAGTTACCAAAATGTTGTGATCTGCCAGCTGACACATAGGTCCCCAGGTCATGTTGTATTACATTTCTGTGTCTCATTCAGTATCAGATTGTATTACTATTTGAGCTGGTTTTCATTTATTTCTCTCTTAGGGACCACGTGGCTTACCAGGTATCAAGGGAGAGCCGGGGAAAGAAGGGGCTAAGGTAAAAAAAAAAAAAAAAGAAAAGTAATAGATAAAAAGATTTTACTCTTACCTTTTATCATTTCTGGCTGTACAGTTAATAGTATCAATATTTTCACATGAAGCTTCTGTGAGAATTGTTTACTAAAAAGGTAATAAAGAAGGAATAATAATCCTAAATTTAGAATGTTACTTCAATTCTGAATCTGGTCTGCTTTATTTAATAAAGTTTATACAGACTTTAGCACTGCCAGTAACATCTTTATTGCACTGAATAATTTATATTTAGAAAGCATATCTAAATATGGGTACCTGGAAGCACGATACAGACATCTGTCAGAATGGTTTATTTCTATCTCTTTTCACCCTTTTTCTCTTTAAGTAAGCACCCAGATGAGCTAGGTAGGAATTTTTGGATGGCACTTTTTATCAGAAAACACTGACTAATTGAAACCAAAGCTTTTTGTGGAAAAGTTCTAGCTGAGGTGTAGCCAGTAGCTTGGAGCTGCAGACAGATGTGGAAGCTTATATATAACTCCCTTCTGGTAATCAGGATAAACTTGAATCTGGATCTCCTGTCTAAGCAGTAAATAAACTAGCCACTGGCTGTTGGCAAGTCTCATTGATAGGTAAATATCTGTCTCTACCCTTCTCTCACACTTTTGCCCTATGTTTAGAAAAGTTCTAAGTTCATCGTGGTAAAAACCTTTTTTTTTTTTTTTTTTTTTTTTTTTTTAAANTAAAACTTCAAAGCCTTTTTTGTAAAACAAACACTTGTTTTCCAAACAGGTTTTATTGTAGAATTTCCTTCTTCTAAAGTTCCTAATATTAAAAGCAGGTCTTAAATTCATCACTGTTCAGCAGAATTCTCAAATGCATGATTAGAGCTGAAAAATGTGCTTATGTGTTCTGTGCTTTAGGCATCTTAGTGTAATGGATCTTAGATGTTAATCTAACTGATCAGTCAGTATTGGGCCATGTGCAGAAAGCAAGATACTGATGACGAAAAACTCTGTTCTCCTGGCCGTGCAGGGTTGTGACAGATAGAATATTTCCTAATGCTCAGTCCAGCCTTGTTTAAAATGTGCCAAGAAATAGGGCTTCCACCACTGTTAGAAGTTAGAAGTTAGAAAACTTCTTCTGACTTAAAATATGTCTTGCCATTAGAATTTTTTTCCTGATGATTCAGTCCAAATTTTCATCTCTTAATTTCATCCCATTACTTGTAAAGTTTCTGTAGCAACTAATTTAAAACTGTTTCCATTGCCAAGTGTTTTAGTTTATCCAATAATTGAATCACCACTCTGAGCAGAAATTGAGGCTCCATTCTTTTTCATTAAGAAGCAATGGATGCGTGAAGTGTTTATTTTATAAGCTTTGCTGATTTTTTGAACTCCATTCCATTGTCTGTTTCCAATACTTACTTGTTGAGAGATATTTTGATAGCATTAACCCACAAGCTGTCATTCCTGTGGTCATGTTCCTGTCTTCTGTGAGTATGTGACAGACCTCTCCAAATCTGATTAGGCATGAAGTGTTTTGATAAATATCACTGAGATGTGTTTTCTTTTACCCTTTGTCTTAGAACTTGAAATATTATATAAAATAACTTTCTGAGCATAATTTACTATTCCTCCTTTATGACTGAAATATATTAAACAAATTGAATTATATTGCTCAATATAAATTTAGATATTAGCAGAGAGAAAACGTTGTGATTGTCCAAAAATGATTTGGTGGTTGGCTCTTTGTTCTGAGTGAAGTAGATCCTGTCTACTGAAACAAGCAACTAAGCTTGTTTTTATTGTTTCAAGTCAGGTAGAGCCAAGTTATAATTTAGCCTTTTGTTGTAATTTCCCAAGGGATCTTGCAGACAAATTATCAGATAAATATCTTCAGTACCAATAGCAAAAGTTTTGGGATTTCTGATATCTGACATCTGTGAGGATAATAAAAAGAACTGATGTTTTGGCTTGTGTTTTCAATTGCCAATTGCTTTTACCAAAGTGGATTCTTTCTTCCACTGAAATGAGAACTCATTTGTCAAAGTGCCAAAGTTGTTTTATCAGTGTATTTTGGTTTCATTTTGTTTATATTTTAAGAGAAAGTACTTAATACCATATATTTTAATACTTCATTTATCCATAGTAAGCTGGTAAGATATCTGATAAGGCCAGCAGGTCTTTAATATTTTCAGTAAGAGGTAGGAGCAAAGCCATCTCAGATTAAGGGAATTTCCTTATTCTTTGCATTTAGGAATGGATGACAGAATTATCACAGCTCCTACAATTTTCAAAGCTCTTTTCAAAGCTTTTTTTCCTCTTGTCAAAGCTAAATTGCTACTTTTGAACCCCCATAACCTTGAGAGATTACAGTAAAATTTATTCTAAAAAATTTAATGATTGTTTAATTTTTTTATTTTGTGTATTGAGTCTTGTTTAAAGATCAACAAACTGTCATCAGTCAGCATACCGATGTTATGTAGTTGATATGGTAATATATGTTTTTCCACTATTTGTTGATCATTGAGAATATGAATGTTATTATAGTCTATTGCTGTTACTATTTTACATATTTAAAATTTTTGCTCCTTAAAATTTTTTCCTCTTTTTGCTGAATTTAAAATGTTTGCTCTTTTAGGGTGACCGTGGACTACCTGGTTTTCCTGGATTACATGGGATGCCAGCACCAAAGGTTGAAATTAAATATTTCTTGCTACAATATTCATGTGTTTCAGCTTGCTCTACAGTTTAATTTAAAGGAAAAATAAGTTTACATGCAATATAATGTCAGTGCATTTGATGAACTACGTAAAATGAATAGATATGATGCTGAAATTGAAGGAAGATACATGACATGGAACTTCATTACATACATACCAAGCAATGGAAACTGCCTTTTTTTCATTTTTGTTCTGTTCTATGGGATTCTATATTAATTACTTTGAATTTTGATTTTACTACTACTTAGAACCTTCTTCATCACAAATAAGGTGTGAAAACAATGATATAATTTTCTTGAAATCATTCTATTTGAGTGACAGCATTTTGAAGGATAGTTCTG
This sequence comes from Anarhynchus alexandrinus, assembly GCA_008711295.1. NCBI lineage: Eukaryota > Metazoa > Chordata > Aves > Charadriiformes > Charadriidae > Anarhynchus > Anarhynchus alexandrinus. The sequence continues at coordinate 1,301,329 of VUYV01000024.1, forward strand.
GTCTAACCCAATGAGTTTATTTCATGTGTATCTTCCCCAAAATATCATCAGCTGTGTCTTTTGCTGTATTTACTTCTTAGTTTTTCCAAATTTTATTTTAAACTTTCCAAATAAGGTCTTCAGAATAGTGCAGCACTTTTCAGAGAGCTGAATTTTCACTTATGTACCTACCTATATTGAAGCAACCGGAAACTCATAGTGCCTTCCATTGAAAATAGAAGCATTAATCCAGCAGTGTTGCACATTCTGGGCTTCTTCCCAGCTTGGAAAAGTCAAGATTTGCATTTACTGTCTTAAGCATATTTGTTCAGATGAAGCTCTTTGCCTGCTGCGTTTTATGTCTGCTATACATTTATACTTTGTATATATCTATCTGCATATAACTACCTCTATTTTAAAAATTAACTTATTCACACTCATTTTATCTAGGGAGAAAGGGGTCCTAAAGGAGATCAAGGAGTGCCAGGAATATATGGAAAAAAGGCAAGTAAATTTATAATGATAAAATAAATCAAAATATTATTGGTATCTGTGGTGGGGTGACCTTGGCTAGCTGCCTGATCCCCACCGCACCAGTCACTCTCTCATTCCCACTCCTCAACAGAACAGGTGGAAAAATAAGATGGAAGAGCTTGTGTGTCCTTATCTGGACCTTATCTGTCCAGATAAGGACAGGGAGATCACCTACCAATTACTGTCATGGGCAAAACAGACATGACTTTGGGAAAATTAATTTAATTTATTGCCAACTAAAATAGGTTTGGATAGTGAGAAACAAAGACAAAAACTAAAACACCTTCCCCTACCCTGCTTTTTACCAGGCTCAACTTCGCTCCTTCATGGGAGCGATGGGGAATGGGGAGCAGGGGTGGTGGTCTCCTTCCTCCTCACACTTCTTCCCTGCTCCAGCATGGGTCCCTCCCATGGGCTGCAGTCCTTCAGGATAAACCTGCTCCTGTGTGGGGTCTCCATGGGCGGCAGCTTGGCTACCACAGCTCCACCATGGTCCTCTCCACAGGCCTGGAGCACCACGTCCCCCATTCTTCACTGACCTTGATGTCTGCAAAGGTGTTTCTCTCACTTTTGAACTCACTCCTTATTTTGCCTGTGTCATGTTTTTGCCCTTTCTTAAATATATTTTCCCCCGAGGTGCCCCCACCGTGGCTGTGGGGCCCAGCCCTGCCCTGTGGAGAGTCGGTTGGAGGTGGCTGGAACCGGCTGTGTCCGGCCCGGGGCAGCCCCGGCCTCTCCTCACAGAGGCCGCCATGCAGCCCCCCCACACCTCCTCCGCTAGCACCTGGGCACCCACACCCCATACAGCATCTTTTATATTTTTATAATAGGTGTGTTTACAGAAAATTTAATTAAATTTTTTTTTTTGCGAGTATGTCTATGCCTTTAAATATAGGTTGTGTGTAATAATTATATTGCAAAGAAGTCCGTGCTTTTTAATACATAGCAAAGTACATGAACCATTCAACCGGACGGGAGAGTATTTACTGGTCTAGAGTTTTAAGCCATTTGAAAGTGGGTCTGTGTTCACATTTCTATATTTTAGAACATATTTACATTTCCATAACAGGGCATAGTTATTAACTGACCACTGTGTGTGTTAAGAAAAACAGATCTTCTGTGCAGTTTCAAAGTAATAAATAATATACGCGAATTATAGGTTAAATATACTGAATTTGCAGCATAAACATTCAGCAGTACTTACTTTTTTTTGCTGTGTTTCTCAGGGTTCAAAAGGAGAGAAAGGTGATACGGGGTTTCCAGGAATGCCCGGACGATCTGTAAGTTTTGTGAAGACAATTTGCCTTTAACTTTTTCTTGTTAATTCACCTACTGATGACTGTCAACTGTTGCCACAGGGGGACCCTGGCAGAAGTGGGAAAGACGGATTACCAGGAAGTCCTGGTTTCAAGGTATGTACAAATGTATATTCATGTCTTGCCAAAGTCTTCAATAGCATTGCTATTGGTCTAAATATATTCAGTTTATTCTGTGGACTGGAAATTAAAATAATGTGTGTTACTGGGAAATGCCAAAGTTTACTGCAGTCAGTGCGCAGACTTCATCAAGTGTATTTGCGATCATCAGAGATTGTTTATACTTCATTTCCCTTATCCTATTTGTGTTTCTCTAACTCCGTGAATCTGTTAATGAAATTTATATACAAGCATACACTACAGAAGATACCTGTTATGTACAGTTAAGAGGGAAGTAATCTAATTATTATTATTGCTTTTGAAGGGAGCTGCATGAAAGATAGGGGAAACACCTTTAGTATTGGATTCATGTTTATGTTTGTATTCTTTTCACTGTACAGTGCCCTTTAATTTACAACAGTTTTTCAAGTGGACGAAGTATCTGTCTACTGTAAAAGAGACTACAGGATCTGATATTTCTATAATGTATTGAAGTCTGTGAGCTCACTGGATGGTTTTTTTACCCAGTTGTTTGCACTGTTCTAATTTGTGAAAAGATGGACTTAAGCAGTATCAATTTTCAGTTCACAGGAAAAAAAATTATTAATATGCCATGTAAATGTTCACTTGAATTGATCTAAAGAAGCTTTTTAACAGCAGCTTTGTTCCTATAATATTTTTCTTAATAGTAATGAAGTGATCTAGGGCTGCTCAAGATTAATGTTCCTTCAGTGTCCAAAAATGCAAGTGTGCTTTTAAGTGCATTTGTCTATATTCCTATTACTGTAGTTGGAAATCTGTGTATTTCTTCCATTTTGTGACCATGCTTGTCTAGAACAGTTGGGGATACCATGGCATATCTGTGACATCTGCTGCAGCAGGGAGATATGACACAAGTCCTATGAGAGATCTCAACCCTTCCTGGCAGCAGCTGCCAACAAGGTGGATCCAGCAGGATCCCAGGCTCACTCAGGCTGGAGGGGGCTTCGGGGCATCTCCTGGACCAGCTTCCTACTCACAAATGGGACAGCACTGAATCCATACTGGGTTGCTCAGCTGGGTCTTGATAATCTCCAGTGATGGAGACTGCACAACTGGGCAGCTTGTTCCATCCTTGACTGGTGAAAACTTACATGCAGCAGAAAATGGCTCTTGGTTGACAGCCAATGGTCTGTGTTGACAACTGAATCAAGCTTTTAGGAAATATAATAAATGGAGCCTCTAAAGTCATTCAACTGCTGACTGTTAACTGCTATAACTTTTGTGAGATCCCACATGTTTGCAGTCCTGTTTGCTGGTTTTGGGTACCCCAGGTGTTTAAGTGCCATTTTGGAAGGACACAGGTCTCCTGTAGGTGGTACCTGCCAGCCTGATGTGGAAGCCTTGGCTGCCCTAGAGCACCTTGAATAGCACCAGGCATTTGTGATTAGGTAATTGAATCAAGCCCCTGTTCACTGTAATGGGATCTTAGATCCCTGACATATCTCTAGACAACTTCAGGTAGAAAAACACATGTAGGCATCTTAATTTGAAGTTAAAGGGTGGAGTTAGTAGTTACATACAACACTACAGCACTGTTATTCTAAAAATTGTCCAACTTCAATGTATAACTAAGCATCCTGCAATTCAGAAAGTTATTAGGAGAACACATATAAAATAATAGCCTCTGAAAAGTATGTATAAAATTTAACTTTTACAGTAGGTAAACTCAATATTTCCTATTTTATTTGTTCTCTTTGAGAGAGCCTAATGAGACTGTGCTAAAAGGTAATGGAATAACTTTATTTTATGTCAAATTGGTGTACTGCTTTTTTTTAACTGCCCTTAAGTTTGTGTTAGTAAACTGCCCTTAAAATACATTAGTAAAAGAAGTTGTAAATCTTAATTATGGAAAAAGATATTTTCTTATTACTTATTTTTCTGAAGTTAACTTCAGCAACCAAAAGCAGATTATTTCTATGATACTGAAGGACTTTTTCATTATTTTTTACTTGATTTAGTTTTAAAAACTCCTATATTCATTTCATTTTGATCTTCAAATCCCATTGACACCTGCCTACAAATTGTCATCATTAATATATATCTACAAGAGCATGCATCTCTGACACTTGCAAATATCTCAGGCAAAGACAATTTATCAGACATTCTTGAAACACTGAGCTAAGTTTCTGTATATGGACGTAGTAGCTACCTGTGTTGCCATTAAAGTCAATGGAGGTCTAACCAGTAATGCCAGTGGAGTCTGGAGAGCTCAAAGACAGCAGACTTGTAGGTACCAGTTTAGTTGCCTGCATAAAAGCATCTGGTGCATTTGAGATGCGTTAGTGTCCAAAGCATCCTCAGGGAGCTGACAAATATGACATAAGTCCTATGGAAAGCCAGTGCCTTTCTGGAATGGGAGTAGGAAGCCAGACATGACACCCTTGGATATCTCAAATATGACCAGATGTCTGTGTGTGGGTAATGAAATTGAGCTCCTGGTGGCTGATCAGTTCAATCAAGCCTCCATCAATTCTCTTGTCTGGACTTCTGTTGGCTGTGACAGGAGCTTAGTTACCTATGTGAATTTATTTCAAATTAATCCTGCCTTATTTTATATATATATATACACACACACACACATATACACACACACACATATATAAACACACACAAATATCTCTGCTAAGCTGGTGGAGAAGTTCCTTCTTTGATACTATAGAAAGTAGAAAAAATAATTAGATATTAGATTTTTTCCTCTCTGGTATTTGATAACAAGGACAGGTAATAGTCACAGTTGTTTAACATAAAATTTTAATTGTCATTGGTGGCCCTTTAGAGTGAAGTATTATGTTGATAACGCATGAATTTGGAGAGTATTTTGATCTGGTTTTATGCTTGTAAACAATATACAGATAATTCAGTATATTATTTGTGTGCACCTGTGTACATTTACAGTGAAAGACATTTTCTTGACTATTTTCTTAATTTAATTATTGTAGTACAAAAGTATGACATACTCATTAGCTTTTATTCATTTTATAGTAGAATAGTTAACAGAAGCCATATTCTTCATTCAAACATTTTGTCAGCTTGACTTCAACATCTGCTTGCTATAAAATCTTGCTTCATTCTGGATCTGTAATCAAATTCAGAGCAGTAACAAACAGGCTGTCTTTGAAGGAAATTTCTGCTGGAGCTTTCCTGTTTTCTTACAATATTCATACTGGGAAAGAATGTGGAAAAAAAGCATGGCTTAAAACCCAGATGCTAGCCACTGTAACTTCAAGTCCAGCTTTTGTAATTTTAAGTTAATTATTACCAGATCATTTTATATGTATATATTAATTAATCTTTGCATTTTTTATGTGCTTTTATTTCTGGAATTATTCTTCAAATTTTCCAAATATTTTTGGTATCATGCATATTTTGAGTAAGGACATAAAGATTTTATCATATCTGGTACTGCTGTATTCTGGAGTGCTTTGAAATAGTTTTCAAACTGTTAGTTGTACTAACAATTAGACAATAGCAATGTAGTACTGTTTTATGCGCTTCTTCAACCAGTAATTGCTGTTCTGATTCAAAAGACAATTGTCTCTCTTTTGGCTCTTTTTGCAGACTGTTTGACAGCTGTCTGTTGGAGGCAGCATAAAGGAATATCGAATTGACAACACTTCTTACTCTGAAACTGGTTTTAAGACTTGTTTGTTTGATGAAGCCTTGGTCGTGTGTACTGGTTTTACATTTTACTTATATTAAAAATAATAATTTACTATTTGAAATAATAATTTTTATTATGGAAAGGAAGACTTTTTTTTCATATTTTATTTAACGGTCTTTTTTATTTTAAAGGGAGAAGTTGGACAGCCTGGATCTCCAGGCCTAGAAGGACATCGGGGAGAGCCTGTAAGTGATTAAATTGCTGACATTATCCTTATGTACTGATTTATTTGGGTTTGGGTTTTTTTTTTAGTTAATGGATGTTATACTTCATGTTTCATCCACATTGATTTGAATTGGTTGATATATGCATTTTTTGTAAAAGTGCTTTCTTATTTTCTGATGTTGATCTTTAAATTTGGATTTAGTAAAAGAAATAAACAAGCCTTTAAAGTCAAAGATGCCATAAAAGAAAATATTCTTAACTATACCGCTGTTATATACCAATTTGTATATATGTTATAAAATTGTCAAGTTATTGACTTCTTTCCTAGGAAGGTATGGTTTCCATAGGATGGTATGGTTAGATATTGATAGTTACTTACACAAGGAAAGATTCTGGGTCTTTTTAACTCTCGTTTCTGCAACATGGTATATGTTCTCTCATGTACTTGCTAATTGCACTTTTAAAGTTCATTTTTTTCACTGTGTACCTCCCCTTCTCCTTTGTCCAGTTTTATTGGTCTTTTACTTCCTTGCATCTTGTTACACTGTCATGTTTTCTGTATCTCTCTTATTCTTGGTTAGCTGGGGAACATGCTGCTGCATTTTTGTTTTGCTTGTTTCCAAAGACATTGCTCCTCTGAGGAGTTGCCCAAACACCAGTAGGACAGCTCATTTTTCCTCCTTTTTATATGTGATAGCTAGGTTTTGTCCTCCTTGTTTCCTTGTTTGGCTCCTTAAGGCCACCAGAGTTTTCTTGAAGCCGAGGAGCCAAGATATCTGAAGAAATAGCTGAAAGCTTTGAGTGCTGAGAGAGTGCCAGCTGTCTTCAAACCATCAGTAATTCTTCTGTAGGCCAAGAGCAGTAAATGGAGCTCAGTTTGTGGAACACTGCCTTCCAGATGATTTACATTCTGAATTACATTTTGAATTGTAAGATAAGGAGATACAGCTTTATAAATTCAGAAATTTTTGTGGTATTGAATGTAACAACAGGCAGTATGTGTTATATGGTACTGAAATCTGGTGGAGAGTTTTAATAACTAGGAGATGGAAATAACACTCCCAGCTGAACAATTCTGAAGATCTTTCATTTAAATTTTTTATATATTCACCAAAACCTCATAAAACACTGTGAGTAGACTACAAAACACTGGGCAATCATTCCCAAGAGACTTTCTTCCTACTTGGCTGGCTTAAGTGAAGAACACACGTAGTTCCTCACTTGGCTTTATTTTTTCCCCTTTTTCTGCCCCAAATAAGTGTGAGATATATTAACCTTTTACAATCTATGGTGTCTTCAGATGTAAGAAAGACTGAAAGTGAATGTTAATTAAAAAATGTAAAATACAAGTAAAGAGATCTTGGTATATTGTTAGTACACCATAACAAATGTGTTGAGATAATAAGACTTCTGTTATTGTCCCTAGCCTTGTTTTGTCTCTTTTCATTTTTAGGAAAAAAGTTAGTTAGTCATTGTGATTTTTTAAAAATTAATCTAAAAAATAGGAAGGAGAAGGTATTTCTGACCCAGGGAAAACTAAGTATTTAATACTTTAACAGCTCTCTGATCTGACAGCTTTGATTAAATCTGACCTATGTGTACTACAGAAATATATTTTGGCCTAGAAGTAATATAAATGCTTCACAACATAACATTTTAAACAGCAATGTAGACTCATCACTTAAGTCCCATACTTTTGCTTTAAAGAGAAATGAAGTGGCACATTTAAGATGTTAAAACCACCAAGAAGTCTTTTAAAATCACCATAAAATAATATAGAGGAAGACTTCCAATATATAAACAATCACAAAAGATTTACACAATCCTAACAGGGTGAGCCAGATTGCACTATGTGCTTCATTTATAATCAGTGGAGGGAGTACAGAAAGTTTACATGCTGACCAGGAAATTGCCTCAAGGTCACCATTAGGAAATGTTAGACACCTAGTCGTACCTGCTCCTCTGCCTCTATTGCTGGTGTAGCACCAGACTGCATGTGCAAACATGGTGTTCCCATCTATTTAGAGCCTGGAGGAGGAGCAGAGGGCATTTCTGTGGGGCAACTTTATGGTAAAAGTGTGTGCTTGGGCTGTGCAAAATGAGAGCTATCCTCAGCCATGGGATATGTGGCCTCCCCTATTCAAGTAGAGGGTAGTTGGCTTTCATCCAATGGAAAGAGGGATGGATTGTGGGGGCTGTGAGGGATGTCGCGTGCAACTTATTGCTTCTGTTGTTTCTCCAATGTATATTTGATGTATAACATCTAAGCACCTCCTCTCTGCTCCTCTTCTATGCAATTCATTGTGGTCTTCTCTGGTGGGATACCTTGGTAGTTAGGGCACTGATATGAGAGAGGAGGACTGAACTCTGCTGTGCCCTCACTGTGATAGCCAAATAGGCTGTCTAAGCTCAAGACAGGCCTTGGATGATACTGTTGAAACTGTATGACTCCATATCGTTAACCAGCCAGATGCAACTGTGGCCCTGGGACAGCTCAGCAGGTTGCATGGATACTCCACCCACACAAACATACATGCAAACGGTCTTTATTTCTTCCATTTAGCTACATCAGTGTTAGACATGGCCTAGTTTTTAAGTTGGTCTTTTTAAAAATAGCCATCTTATGACCCCTCTTGCTTTAGCAAATAAAAAGAGCATGGCTGCGAAATGAATGCATCTTGAGACAACATCTAAGAGGCAACTGTCTAGGATGGAGAGCACAGTTGAACTGAACTCGCATTGTCTCTAGCCTCTGAGAGGTGTGGTTATTTTCTGGATAACATACTTTCTGGTATGTTATTACTCTTATTAATCTCCAAATTTATGAACAGGAAAAAGTAGGTTGTAAAGCTAAGTAAATAATTCCAAGTCATGTGGTTGTTTTCCCTCAATAGTGCTATTTGGAACTTAAGTTAGCCAGGCCATCACAATCCTACCCACTCCAAGTAAGAATAACTTTTGACAGTGTGGACAGAATAACTTAGATAGCATTTAGTAAAGCTAGTAATCAAGCTCATTTTACTGATGACAAAAATAGGCCATGCTGTCACTTGAGTAGTTTAATGGCTACTCATCTGTCTTACTGATGACAGGCTGTTTTGATAAATATGTTTTTTTTGAGGGTCCAACTGTCTAAAGGGTAGAATAAATCAAGATTTATTTGAGCTTAATTTCAGCCTGGCTGTCCTTTTTAACATAGGTAGAGTTTTGTCAGAGTTTGGTTTCAGTGGAAGCTGCGTTAGTCTTCTTGCGTTTACAATTGTGCAGATGGGAACTCTGAAGTGAGTGCTTGTGGGTGAAGCTGGCAGGACATTTATAGCACTTTTCTAGGCCTAGCATATGCTGTCCTGCCACAAGTAATATGTCTGAACATTTGCAACTGCTCATGTTTACTCTCCAGAAATTATATTTTTCAGAAATACAGCTGCAAACACTTAAAATGGCAGAGTTTGACCTTAATATTTAGGTCACATCACAAGACCTCAGATGTGGCCTCATTTGTGCCAGCAGTAGCAGCGTAACATGTCTCTCAGCTTCTGACCTGACTCCCACTGTTATACCTATGTTCCTGGTTTGTCTGTTGATCTCTTATAACTGTATCAGGAATGCCAGATCTAGATCAATGCATTCTCTGAAAAATGTGTGTTTTATGCTAGGGTATGGTAGCAGAATTCTTTTTGAAACATGTTCAAGATATGCTAAGGATACAGAAATCTCCAACAGAAGTTGCTATATTTTGCTTCGTAAAGCACAAATCTTTAAAATCATAGAATCATAGAATGGTTAGAAAGTGGTATAGCCAGGTAGCCTGTATATTTATAAAGCAAACCTAAAGTTAAAGTAATTCTACTTCATCTATAGCCATGCTGAGACTAATAGAAACAGGAACCAAGGGACGAAAATTCCTGACTTGGTTATACGGTAGTATGCAGAACAAAATATTTTTTTTTGTGTTTTCTTCTGTGTGCCATGTAAGATTCCTTCCTCTCCCTTATTATACAGTTTTCCAGATCTCTTCCTTACGAACAAATTTGCTTTACTGGAACCCTTAGAGTGCAACACCTTGAGGCAAGATGGGTTGTTAAATAGTCTTGTGTTCAGTGTTGCCTCTCTTGTCTTTCTTTGCATAGGGAACTGTGGAAAAGACAGACACAAACCACAGAACTATTAGCAACTGTGTTATCTGTATACTGACAATGTTCCTTAGAGATCCTGTTCTCAGAACAAATGCCTGGCAGCCAATCATAATAATAATATAGGAAATAATGATGTTTACTTATTAAAATGTTAATGTAGCTGATTCTAATGAGCTTTCTTCTTCAGTACAGCTTTACACATATATCACTTACTGTCATTTCATAAACTGACATAAATGAGCCAGTATTTTGAGAATGGATGAGACTCTGAAAAATGATATATTGCCTATATTTACTTGCTGCAACAAAATTTTCTTTCACTTTAGTTGCACCGTTTTATGCCTCCAGCCGTGTGTACATTCTCATGAGAATCACTGAGGAGGGAAATATTAACACCACAAACACCATATTTGAGTGAAAAATGTGAAATGAATGGTGTAAAAGAAACATCTTTTATAAGATTATCTAATATAGTTAGATGAGATGTGCAAATTTTAAGGTGTTCGAGTCTGCCTTCAAGTCTACGACAGAATCGGAAAGTAATTTTAACATGATTTCTGTACACTTAACTTGGTAGACCATATGAGAGGGAAAGTAGCTGGTTAGCTGTGGAATAGGATGGGACTGTGAATAATGGAAGACTTTGTAATTGTGTCAAACTATTCGTGGAAGAAAATTCACAGTCAAAACCTTTGCAATAGACAGTGGAGTGTAAGAGCTATGCTAGTCTGTTTAGGTGGAAAGCTAACACTCAACTTCAATAAAATAGCTCAAATTTTGTGCTTTTAGTGGCCATATTTATCAACTGTATTTGCAGAATTCTTTCTGGTAACAACCATATTTCAGAATGCAGCATCATGTATGAATACTTTGTCAGTCCTGTCTTCCTATTTCACAAACAGAAGGAGCAGCACAGTGTGTTGGTGTTGACTGAAACAGATTATCGCCACTGGCTGAGATAAATGGAAATGAAGTACTTACACGACACGTGTGCTCATATGTGGTTTTCAATGATCACAATGATATGCTTTGCTTGATGCTCTTCATGTTGTTGTTACGTTGGTTTGCACCAGTTTTAGTTAATAAGATGCCATTTACTCAACATTTGTGTTTTATATCTGCATTTATATACTGAGTTATGAAATACTTCAGTTAGAAACAAACCTAAAAACTCTATAGCGTATCTATGCAATAGGCCTTGTGAAAAATTTCTTTATTTCTGAAAGTGTTACTTAGTTTATTTTTTAATGCACCTAGTCTGATTATTGTTGTATTTCTATTTTTAATCTCTCAGTAGATTAAAGCATAAAAATCCTGTTGTATTTCCGGTGCTCAAAAGATCATGTGTTGTGTTGATTTAATACTCGCGAAAATGTTTCATAGAGTACTAAATACTCATTCAAGTTTTATATTATTGCCTTAAAGTAGGCATTGCGAAAAAATAGCTCTCTCTTTATAAGTAATATATTTAGAAGAAATTATTTCCTGTCAATCTTTAAGAGAAAAGTGAGGAGACTCAGCAAACTGGTTGGTGTGAGTCCATCAAAATTCTTAGCATCATTATTTCTTTACAAGTATGTTTGGTTAGTTGAATTAGTTTTTTAGTAATTGTTTCTTTATTTCTTCTTCTAATTTCTGAATTGTTGGAGTAGACAGGGTAGAGTCTTGGTGATGACTTTCTGATTGCTGGAGCTACTATAACAGATGTTGTTAGTCTTGTTCCCACTTGAGGAAGGTGGAGATGACAGCTTTGACAGCACAATACTTTCAGTAATGGTTCTTTAATTATACAGTGCTTGCTGTAGTCTCAACCACATTTTTTAGACTGAATGCAGGTTTTCCTGTCAATTATAGCTTTTAGGTCCACTTTAGGTGTATATATTTTTAACAGACTTTATTTGCAACCTCGGTTATCTTCTTCATTCTGACTGACAAGTTATTTTAACTAAATTAATTCCATACTACATTTTCAGCAGAATTAATTGCTATTAAGGAGATAAATATGAGAATGGTGCTCTAAAGAAACAGGTAATTAAAGGCTTCTGGAACTTTGGGCAGAGTAATCTGAACTACTCTATTATTCCCAGTTGACAAAAATGATATAAGACATGACAGCATAGTTGCTGATCCAGAGTGTGTTGAAGTCAATGGAAAGATTCCCATTGAACTCAGTCTGGACTGGAGCCACAATAAATGCTGTAATGAACTTGGATCCACTGACCTAATGCAACTTGGAAAATAATGCCTGCTTTTCTAAGTTGTAAAACTAACAGTTCTTTCCCATCTAATTCTCACTTTCTGTCTGTTCCTCATCAATTCTGATTTTTAAATTTTTTGTCTTCACACACTATGCAAGTACATTAATTATATTAGTTTTCTGTAATTATATAGTATCATTTTTATTTTGTCTACAGAGACTTAGGAAAGTATTTTTTTTTTATTTTTTCAGTTAGTACCATTTCAAATTTGATAATCAAGTAGAGAAAAAGTGGCATACCTTGCTGTAATTTCTTTAAGTCTATTTTATAGATGCAATGTTAACAAAGCCAATTTCTTAGAAGATGTAAGGAGATACGAAAGGAGCTGTAGTTGTAAGCCTATTATGGATGTGAATAGTGTGTGCTATAAATAGTTATAAACAGTACTCAGAGTAGTCTGTTTTATGCTTGTACGCTGTAGTGACTATTTTATGGCTACACTGGTACTTTTCTTAGTAATTCATGTGCTGATAGAAGTTACATACCAGCATTCCTCCTCCATTTCAGCTGTTTTTTAAACATAGTGATAGAAATACCTCTGACCAATATGTTGTACCAGTTTTAAATCTCCCTACTGACTTGCTGAGCTGTATTACAATAAACAGATGCTTGTCATTTGTTAAAATGTCTCTTAATAATTTGTTAATCTTTTGTAAATTAAAAAATCTATTAAAACTGTGATTCTGAAAGAATTGTCCTGTAGCAAACACTTGAAGGTGCAGCTTTATTAGAGAGCAGTAACTATCTTCTAAGCACAAAATTAGCGGTAGTGCTTATTTATTTGTATGCCATGAGTGATTCCAATGAACTAGTCCTGTTTATACACAGGACCAGAAATTCTTCTGAAGAATGTAATTTCTTCTATGCATCAAAATAATTTTGGAAATTTTCATGTACAGACTTTAAACTTGATATTGTACTTATTAGTTATCCGTACTAGAAAGTGAGCTTTAATTCCCAGATGAAGTGCTTTGGCATAAGCTTATACTGTCTGTAGAGTAAGAGCTGTGACACACATTGTTCCACCTGTGTTTTTTCCCACTGATGAATGATCATATTCACTTCATACTGCAGCTTCAGCCTGCAGCTGTCATGTTCTCAGCTTGGCTAAGATGGAGTCTAGAGATTCAGTATGAAACTAAGAGTATACAGTACACATCAGATATCCCCTCTCATCATAATATTACTCAGAAGTACATATAAATGTTTACCCATTCAAATGCATGTGCATTTAGGAGACTGGAGACCTTCACATCAGTTGCAGAGACTGCAGTATGCTTACAAACATCACTACCTTATTTCTGAGTACCAGAAACTAGATTTTCTTAGTATTAATATTGCAGTGGGCCTTTCTATAGAGATGGTTTATCAGTATTTGAACAGTATAGCTATACAATTTGACTTCTAATGTATTTTTAAGTGGGAAAAAGCTCCTACAGGTACATCAGTGATAAAAGGAAGACTAGGGAAAATGTGGGCCATCACCGGAAGGAAATGGGAGACTTGGTCACCTGGGATATGGAGAAGTCTGAGGCACTCGGTGACGTTTTTTGTGTGAGTCTTCACCAGCAAGGGCTATAGCCACACCACCCAAGTCACAGAAGGCAAAGGCAGGGACTGGAAGAATCAAGAACTGCCCACTGTAGGAGAAGATCGTGTTTGAGACCATCTAAGGAACCTGAAGGTGCACAAGTCCATGCGACCTGATGAGATGCACCCACGGGTCCTGAAGGAACTGGTGGATGAAGTTGCTAAGCCACTATCCATCATATTTGAGAAATTGTGACAGTCTGCTGAAGTTCCCACTCACTGGAAAAGGGGAAACGTAATGCCCATTTTGAAAAAGGGAAAAAAGGAAGACCCAGGGAACTACAGGCCAGTCAGTCTCATCTCTGTGCCTGGCAAGCTGGAGATTATGTGTTTGCTTAAGTGTTTAATTTAATTTGATCTGATCTAATACTTTCCAGGCGTAATGGGTTAATTCATCCTGCTAAGAAGAGAATAACCTCTGAAGATCTTGAAAGTTATATAGCAAAACTGGTATGAAAGAGGTATGCCTTAAGTGAGCAACATTCACTTCGTTTTACATGTGATATTTAAAAAAGGACTCATTTCCATTCCTTTGGATCCACCTGATGTCAATAATAATACTTCCTGAACTTGTATGCTAATTTCATACATCCAAGAAAGGCTTTTCTGAAGTAGGAGATGCGTAAAGAGAATGTTTGGAGGTGTATGTTGTGTATTGGGCTGACATCTGCCATTTTAGTGCCAGGAAAGTTGATGTTTATACTTCCAGTAAACAAAGTTTCACATGTGCTCATTAATCTTGAAACAGAAACATCTCTCCATTATTCTTGCCTTCTTAACTCCCACAGTTTTCAAGGAACACTTCAAGACACTGTCAAATCATTCAGTAATATAGATAACACATTGGAAATTACTTCTTTAATAAAATGGATTTTGTATATTCCTCAACAGAAACATTATGCCTAGGATGAGAAAAAAAAATATATGCATAGTGAAATACTTACAAATTTGAATGAACTTCTGACAGCCAAAGTACCCAACTGGGTGGCAGTATCATCACATGATTTTGGCCTGATTTAGTCATATATGCATCACCTTTTAACCAAAATATGATATGATACCAAAATATGATATTTGAAATCATTGAAGTAACATCTTTGCAGTTTATGGGGAAGACAGAGCAAAAAATGAAAAAAAATTCTTTTGTAAAGGAGAAAATGTTTGACAACCAGTGGAGTAAACATCCCATTTGTGGACTGTGGTAGAGGAGTTACAAGTAATATGCAACGTATTTTTTTCTCTTTGTGTTTAAATATTTTGCAACAATGCCAGCTTTATTATCTGTGTATTTGTCTATGCTAATGTTCCACTCTCACGCATATTACAGTGGTGGGATATAAAATACCTCAGTTTCTAGTGTCTTTACTAATGGAATTAAAAATAGAATAAAAAACTATTTTTAATAACAATAAATGGTCATTTAGACAGTAGATTTTATGCAAATATACAACACAGAACTCAGCTAGTCTCAGAAGCAAGCTACGGAAAATCAAGATGGATCTGTTTTTTTGTGGCATTGTTTTAACATATGCTGCAAAATGGAAATGTTTTGAATCTTTAAATATTTGTCAGATAATACAGTTTTAGCTCTAAGATTATAATTTATGGTGAATAAAAGCAAAGTGTGTGTAGGGTTTTTTCCCCTGTTTATGGTGTGTAAATGCAAAATTCAGATCAAGCTTTTTAAACTGTATGTTGGTAATTCAACATAGGCACAGGCAATGCTATAGGAGGTAATGCTTCACAATGCAATTTCTGTTTGTGTGTGCAATTTCATATTTCATTTTTAGGCACACACATTGTCGATTGTCACTGGTTTGTATCATTGCATTTTGGCATAACAGTAATATAAAGTGTGATTTGAATCTTAGTAGTATGGCTCAAGGACAAATTCCTAGATGAATTCAAGTGTTGCTCCATAGAGCACTGGGACATGGTATTTCAAGTTTCTAAGGAAAGCACCCTCTTCTTGGTATGAATTGTGTCTCTGTTAATGTTCATGCTAGAGAATAATCAAAAGACGAGACATCTGTAGTCCTTTAACACATCCACTAAATATTTGTCTTCCTTTCCTAATACCCTATGAACACTAGGAATTAGCATTTTGATTTACAGCTTAAGTAAATACCTGCTGGAATTTCCAGTCACTCTGGAGACCAAAGAGAAACTTCCGTCAGCTGATTGCTGTACTTAGAAACCAAACACAGGCAGTAGACAATGAATGAAGAGGACGCTCAGTTAGAATGTAGCAGCCATAAATACTTATTATTTCAGTTGATTTCACTTACACTTTGCCATTCTATTCTGTACTTCTCAAAATGTTTATGGTGAGTTACTTAACCACAAGTAGAAAGAGAATTACCAGAAGGATGTTTCACTTTCCTTCTTCTGATCCAACTTCAACAGAGTAGTAACAGGATAGCCAATTTTCTTGCTAGTCATTGTTCTTCTTCAATATATGGGAAAAGCCAGAGAAAAGATTTGCTGTACCTATGTCCTCAAAAGGTCTGAGTTCCAGCCTCCTTGAGAACTGTGGTCAGGGTGGTGATATGAAGCAACCTAGCTGTAACTCCTCGGGGGCTTTAAGTGCTGCATGTGAGCATCTAATCTACAGTCTATATATATATCTATAGATGACTATCTATAGATAGTTATCCAGAATGGTCTTCATTTCACCTCGTATAGTCAAGTAGGCATATTTAGTCCACCTCTGTGTTACGGTTCTTCTCTGATATGGAACTTATATCTGCATAGGATTATTCATCCCATCATGAAATACTTTTCTCAAATACAAGGGGTCATTTTCTTCTAAAGTTGCCTGTTTCTTTTAACAGGTTTAGACAGTTTAGATTTTTAGATTAGTTAGGTAGTTGAATTGAACCCTTCCAGAAAATGTGGAAGAGAAAACCAAGCAAATAACTTAAAGCAAGACATCTTTGTTACTTTTGTGTTCAAGTGGTAGCTGGGCTGTCAGAGTAACTAGTTTCTCATCATGCTTCTTCCATGTGTCCTTCATGATCAATAGCATTGCATTATTGTTGTGCACTATGCTCAGTTAGGGTGATGCTAATTGTTCAAGATAGATTGTCACATTTCTACACTTTGTAGTGTAGAAATAGGAAAAGATATAGTGAAATTAAACAAGGGAGATCTGCACTGCTTGTGAGCCATAAAAATCCTTTCATCAGAGAAACCACGTTAATACTGCTTATACTCAATATTCTTGCTATAAAGCAGGTGATAAAGATGATTTTGTAACTGAGATCAGTTGGTTCGCCTCTATTCAGGAAGCAATGAAGACAGTCCCTGTCCACAAAGAGCTTTAAGCCGGAAATTGAGAAGTTGATACTCAAGTCTCAGGCACTCAAGTAGATACAGTGCTAGCAAATTTGGGGAAATTTGGTGCAGCTGGTGTTTTCATTTTTGTAATCTTTATGTATTAAAATTACAGTGAATTGAAGCTATAGAAAGTCTTGACTGAATACAGGCTGGCTTCCCATCCATAATGAAATAAAAAAACTAAACAATCTTTAATTGGAATGAATTTAAATTCATTTGTAAGGTTTAATTAATGTTTCTGCTAAGATTAAAATATCATAATGGTATAAGACCTCTCCTTCCCAAACTGAAAAAAAAAAAACATGATAAAAATACATATTTTTTCATTTGTAGAACAAGTAGTTATATTGGAAGTCTTCATTATTACATATGTTATGACCAGCATTTGTTTTTTTCAGACAGATAATTTAAAAAATACTGTGTATTTGTGCTTAGCCATTGCTCTAAAAAGATTACGTATCACAAATCAAATAGTACTCTGGGCTAATAAAGCAACAGGAACGCAGTGCTTATGGGATCCTGTTCTTAGGTCAGTCTTAAAAAAAAATTGACTTAAGGATTTTTGACACATTTTACTCATATTGGGCCAGTGCGGAATAAATTACTACAGGGCCAGCAAAATCAAGGTTATTAGATCCACTAAGACCAAGAATAAAGAAATGTGCTACAGAAATATTAAACGATTTAAGAAACAACCTTTGACTTTCATTGTGCAAATTAATTTTTGCTTTAGTAATTAGGTTTAGTAACTAAATTTAGTCTTAGTGATTGCTGCATGAGTCAAGGTGTGATTTTCCTTTTTTGTGCTGCGGAAGGGTTTGATCCCAGTCTCCGTAACAACTTTTCTTAGCTGTTTCTTAAACAGATAAGAACTGCCAGGCACATTCAGTCTAAAGGACTTGTCACAGAACTTGGTCTCTGACAATGGATAGGAGTACGTAGAAAAAGATTTTTTTTCGCCTGTTATTTACTGCCAGATTCTGTCTGTCAGAGGTTTTGGGACTTCCTTAGCCAAATTCTGTCTGTCAGAGATTTTGGGACTTCCTTAGCCAAAAATGCATGCTGGCCCATCCTATTTAATAGCCAGCAATGGACCAATTTTCTAGCAATTTTACAGTCCTTTTTGGAACAGAGTTTTACTGTTTGCATTTGCTACATCCTGTGACAAATTTCACAGTATGCACCATATGGAAAAAATGCATGATTTGTTGTTAAGCCTACTCACTGTTAATTTAACTGAGTGTCTCCTTACTACGGGAAAAGGAGATGGCTGAAAATTGCATCCTTCCACATCAGTGTGACCTGTGTGAACAGAACTGCGATTCTTGTAGTGTCAGACAGCTGGGCATGTTGGGTGCCAGGAGCAGAGCAGCAATCACTGCCCTTCGAGGAGGCTCTGCCATCCTCAGCTTGCCCTCTCTTATATGTGCGAGTTGCTCAAATTGTGTGACCCATCATAAGCTTTTCTCCGTAATTTAAGTAGTGGAGAAATTTTAAAACATGTTGAAGGCATGTAACTGCTTGAGTATCAGTGTGTTTACGTGTAAGCGTCAAACATGGGTCAGTTTGTCGGCTGTTAGAAATCAGTGTAAACTTTTTAGGCAGATTGGATGGTGGTTTGCGTAGTCTGTAAGGCTGGTGCCTGGCATGGCAGGCAGAGGGTGGGCATTGCAGAGCTTGGGGTTTGGGTTTTGTCTTTGGATCCACAAAGATTTGACAAGTCTGATACTCATATTGTTTTGAAGGGTATTTACAAGAAACAGTCACACCAGTTTCAGCCTGTGTCAGGATATACACAGTTTTCTTTTCTGTTAGTATTTCCAGCTTTCAAATTACAGTTTTCCAAGATCTGTGTTGTTGGCAATGCAACAGGGGTCACTGTGTTCCACATTTAATATATGTGTGTTTTATTTTTAATAAATGATTTGCCAAAAAAAAAAGTGTTTGCAAACTCTGGTCTTATAACTGCAAAGATCTTGGTAATGTTTTTTCCTTTCCTGCATTTAATTTAAAGCTGCTCTCCTAGTCCAGTGGGTGCTCATTATGTCTGTGGGAATGCTTCTTTGTATTTGGCCCATTTTTCTTTGTCATCAATTCCAACTACTCAGTAGTCGCAGATGCAGCTTCAGTGAATTTCTTTTACATACATTTTGCTTCTTACCTCAGTAGAAAGTTTTATCCATTATCCAAATTGGGTTTGTGTCTTTCATTCTATTAGGATTATCGAGGATTTGCTGTGATCTTTTAAAAAGTATCTTGACTGTTGTACTTTTATCCAAATTATGGCTTGACTTGTACTTTTTAACACACCTCCAGTAAATCTCTCATGTATCATCAAGTATGCTTTTTCAAGTCAGGATCAGTAACACATAAACAGTTGTATTTTTCAGGTGTTTAAAGGCATCATGGGAACATCTGGGTGGATAGGTATCTTTTGTGAATCTTGTTCTAGTGCTATAATTCATGTAATGTCCTTTAGTGTCTTCCCAGATTCAGAATTGCAGATTTTTCAGAGTGGAAGGAGCCATTTGATTGAAACATAATTAAGAGAACTCCCATACACTGGTAGAACCGTATTTTTATCAGTAGTCATGACTTTTATCTGTTTTAAACCTGATCCTTCAACTGACCCTGATTAACAGTTACCCTGTTGAAGAAAGAGTAGGGTCAAAATGAACACCATTCTGGCAATCTTCTTAAAAAGCCTATGGACTTCTTAAGACTGAGACTGATTACAGTTTCTCAGTGCCTTGCTGGAGTCTTCTGTGAGGCTTGTGTCACTGCCTGAATTATGAATGATTCATTAGGGATACAGTTTGAATTTTTGTTGTGTAAATAGGCAATAGCCTAGAATAGGACCATCTTTTAACAGAAGTTTGTAGATGTTACTCAGTGGATCAATTTTTAAAAATTAATATAACTTAAACAAGGAAAAGTTACAGGAAAATAACCTCACTGACCATCCTCATAAAAAAAATAAAATATGAAAGCAGGTACTATCTTAAGCCATAAAAGAAACTGTAATATTTACCGATGTTCAACAATAGTAGTAGAGAAGCTGGTAGATTTTTTCTCCGCAAATAATGACCTCTGAAATAAAGGGTCTATGTTTACCTTACATTTTACTACTTTTTAATTTTTTCAGAAGGTCTTGCTGTTTAAACAGGAAGTATTGTTTTATCATAACTTTTAAAATCATGGTCATTTTTAATAGAGAAAAATTATATTATTTCAGGTATTTTTGTCCTAATGTTGAAAGAAGAGTGGATAGTTGAAAAAAACTGTTCCATAGCCATTTGTCCTAGATGGTATTTGTCAAATGTTTGACACATTACAAAAGAAGTCCAGATGTACTGTATTCAGTGAGGAGCCTGTTTAAAGCAGTATGTTGAAAGAATATAGTTTTGTATATCTACCATAAGAAAATAAGATAATAATAAGATAATTATACTAATATTCTCTCCATCTTCTTGGGGAATTGACTGCAAAACAGTTTGCTCATAACAGAGAAGATTTTGGAAATATTCTATAATTTTGCATCTTCCAGAAATAGAATTTTATTATAATGGATATGTTATCTGTAGTCTAGAAACTCCTACTTTCCATACTAGGGCTATCAGCAAATGCTGAATAATGGAGTCCTACCAGGCACTGAAGAGATGGGGAATATTAAAGACAGTAGCAGAAAATAAAGAATGGAATAGGCTAATAAATATTCATTTTAGGAGTAACATATTTTTTGTTTTGTTTTGGAAAAAGTTTTTATGCATGGTTTCTTCTGCTGTTTGCAAGCATAAAGTTAAGCATGAGGGAGGTACAAATAATCCATAATACTAGGTAGAAAAAGTTTGAAAAATATTTTGAGAAATGTAGCTTGTGGCTTAGGTAAAAAATACTTACACCTAGTTGATCTGTATATAAGGCCTCAGGCAATTTACTTAATGGATGTTTTGTGGGGCTCCATGGAAAGAAATCCAGCTGTTTAATATCATCCAAAACAAAAATAGACATGTCATGATTAATGAAAGCCACAAGAAAGATTTTCCAGGGATTGTGAGACCATGTTCCTTTTACAGTTAAATCCATTGTATCTGCCAGGTATTATCAAAGAATAGAAGATTTATTTCAATTGCTAAAACTGGGATAGAATAGACTATTTATACAGCATTGCATAAGTGTCATCATTGAAGCACATAATCACAATAGAAAAAAAATCTTCCTTTTGGGTGTTCTGAAGTCCCAGCTTGGGGGGCTGCAGCTGAGGAAGACTGCGTCAGGGGATTTGGTTGCATACCCAGATGAGCTTCATTCTGTGATGAAGCTGTGAGACCCATTGCTAAGCATTTTTATTTATTGCAAGTAAAGCATACCCGTGGTTCCTTTTACCTTTGGATAGCCTAGTTTATACTTACATGTCTTGTGATTCCTAACAAATGTGAAGACTTTGTCAGAAGCTTTTGCTATCTGAAGCTGTAGAGACCTATCACACCAGGCATATACAAACAAGCAAAGAAAAGAAAAAAAAAAAAGAGATAATTTTTGCTCCAGAGAATGAGACATCAAGGTGTGTGGGATTTTGTCATCTAGGCATTGGCACTGAGAGCCATTTGTGATGTATGAGGGCAACTGCAACATCTGGCATGTACGACGTAGTTCTTAGAGCAGATTGACATCTTTTTCATACTAGGCTATAGCTATCCCACAGCACCTTCAGTGACACCAGGGACGATTTCAGTTACCCATATGGCATTCAAGTGTCACTTTAGGTCCTGGGGCTATCCTGCAAAGCCTCCCCAGGTCTGTAACAAGAGCTTAGAAAGCTGAGAGACTTCTCGGTACACATAGGTTACACAGGGTGGAAGATAAATGATTAAACAGGCAAAGGAGGCTGAATAAAGGGTAAAGACAGCAGTGTCTCAATAAATAAAAAATCTTGGTTAGCTGCCAGACTGATACATGATCACATTAGTTTTTAGGCACAGCAGGGTGTGATAAACTGCAGTTGAGAATCTTTAGAATAGACACGTTTTTAAACCAAGGAATTTACTAGGCTATCTTGTTGGCTTTAAATTTGATGTGATTATAGTGCTTGCTGATTAAGGATAAAATAATGAATAATATTACAGGTAAGGGAAGACTTCCCATTACAGGTAAGGGAAGATTTCGGAGGAAGGAATTTGAATGAAATAAAGGTAGCTGAGAAAGTCAGATGGATGATGCTGAAAGAACTAAGGCAGTGGTAATGCTTGGAATAAACTTCATTTTTAAATACGAAGAAACACTGAATAAACCTTACATGAAATTTGATGTAAAAGAAGAAGGGGAACAAATTAACTAATGCAGAAGTGTAAAATGGTCCAATTCATGTATGGACAGAAATCACTGAAGTGCAGTGGATGCTTTGATTTTTAGCTATTCTGGCTAGAAATGTAATGCTATGTTTTATTGGTATTATAATTACATATATG
This sequence comes from Anarhynchus alexandrinus, assembly GCA_008711295.1. NCBI lineage: Eukaryota > Metazoa > Chordata > Aves > Charadriiformes > Charadriidae > Anarhynchus > Anarhynchus alexandrinus. The sequence continues at coordinate 1,323,916 of VUYV01000024.1, forward strand.
ATAAATACAAACCATTTAAAATAAGTTTTCTGGAAAGACAAAGAAAAGAAAATCTAGAATTACAACCCCTTTTTCTTATTTCATATGAACAAAATGCTGCTTGATAGCTTTGCAAAGGACATCCCCAAAAGCATTTTTTTTTCCGTAGGCCAGTGAATCATGAATTATTCCATAGTATTGATTCTGTTACTCCCAGTGGGTGGCAGTTTTCCCATTTGTAGTAGTTCCAAACATTGTGTTTCCCTTAGTGGCAGAAAAATTGCATGATGAATCTGTTTCATATTAAGTTTTGATTAAACACAGGCATTTGTGATAATTTTAGTTTCGATATACTCTTCACAAAAAGTACATTTTTATCTTACAAATGGAGTAAAACTAGTTGCATTGTCTCATGCTTTAAAGTAAGAATGCATTTTTTGATAATTAGTGTAAAGTTTCCTTGATATTTTAGTGTTATGTCACCCTATTAAACATAACTTCTTATTAAAATTGCCTTATTACTCATGGTGGACAAAACTGCTCCGATTCTGAGGATTTGTACTGCATGTGAAATCTCTGTTCAGGAGCAAGACGCATTTCTAAAGCTTGGTTTGGCTTTTGACCTAGAAGTTAGGGAAGAAACTCAGGATATCTAAACTGCTTTTAACCTTGTCTTCTGGGAAAGTGAAAATAATTCCAATTGGCATAACCAGGGATTATCCATGTAAAAGGAAGTAATAGATTGGGAGTAGATAATGAGAAGGAAACCAAATTTAATTTTTTAGGCATCCTGGAGCTCATCCTACAGAAATTAGTCTTTGTAATTACTGAACCATGGAAGCTGTACAGGAGAATAACTCATGGGAAAACCTCATTCTTTATGACCAAATTAGCCACTTTATTCTCCTTCTTTTGTGCCAACTGACAGGCAGAGAATAACTGAAAATCTCCACACCATGTACTCTGGGAATCACTCACATTAGCGTAAGTGATAGATTCATTCTTAGCTGAGTGAACATCTATGAGCCATAAGAGAATTTTAAGGGTCTGAACCAGCTCCCACTGAAATAAGAGCCCAAATTTTGTGTACTTCAGTAGTGCAGAGTCAATCAAAAGAAAAAAAAAGGAAAGAAAATATGACTTAGTTTTACAATTGTTCTTTGACTTTTATCCTTCTTTGCCACTGATATAAAGGTAAAGTTAAATCTCTTGTATTCACAATTTCTTTTAGCCAAGAAAGTTCAACAGAGCTCAGCAGGACATTGCGGTTCTTCCTTTAGGCATGCTTATATAATGGTAAATAATTCGTTGTGTTGGATAAGTATGAGGAACCATCTTCTCTCAGCCCTGCAAATAGCACAGAAATGTAACCATGGAAGTCTTTGGTACATCATTTCAGTACAAGAAGGTTGCTGCCTAGTGGGAGTTTTTTTCAGCATATATGAAATTCTGTTTTGTGTTACAGGTACAGATACTTATAATTTAGTTTTATTTTTTACAGCTACAGAAATTAACTGTTAAATAATTATACTGAGAACTCATGGACAGGTCTGAAAGTTCCTAAATGTGGTGATAAATATGCTCTATTTCCCATCTCTTTATTTGTGCAAAAGATCTAAGATGGTTTTGGACAAAAGTTTAGCAAGAAGAGTTATGTTACACGATGTGAGTAGAAGTATCAGAACGAGGCATTGTTTTCCAGTTCTTTTTATTATATTCTTAGATCTCTTCTTTTAATGATAGATACGTTAGAATTTCGATGACCTGTAAAATACTCAGGATGTCGTTGTTAACTCATGTGCCATTGACCAATGAACTGTTTCTGCTTGATGGGGTCATTATTAACTAGAAGCTGTGTGTAAACTGCAACACAATGGAACTATCTTTTCCAAGCCAGCATTGCACAGATGTAATCCATATGGAAACTATCAAGTTATTCCTGGTTGTTACATTCAGTTTTGTTTTTTTTTTTCCCACAGAATGCATTTGTTTTGGTGGTGTTTAAATTAAAATGTAAAGTCTGTAAGCCAAATTCTTACCGCAGATTAACAGTGATACAAGTAAGAACAGTGTCCAATAAATTTGAATAGTTTTACTTGAGAGAAGAAATAGATTGAACGTAGACTACAGTTTTAAGTATATATGGAGTTTTGTTTTAAAACTGAATTATGTTCAACTAAATGATCACTGGACGAAAACTGTGAGATATACTGTAGAGCTAAAATGAGCAATGATGCTGAAGAAATGACAGAGATCTTCAAGTATTTATGGAGGTGGAAGCTAGCATACAGCAAATATACTTACAGCTATCTCTTGTGTTCTGTTACAATCACTGTATTTTAGACAGGAAGATAGGATTTGTCATACTCATGGTCCTATTGACCGGGGCTTTTGTTCTATCTTATGTGGGAAATCTTATGGATAATGGAAAGTGGTCTCTTTCCCTGTGTCACTCAGGGTTTTCGGTAAAGCATTGCAGCCCTTGATGGGCAACTGGGAGCATTTGAACCTGCCCAGTGGCAGACATGGACTCCTGGCATGAAAGCACTGGGGAGCAACTGAACATTAGCTTTGCACTATATCCCCAGATGAAATATTTCACATGTTTCCAGCTTAAGGTCTTTTCTCTTATGCGTTTTTTTAATTTTCTGTTTCCTGCCCATATTTTGGACCCTGATCGTACAGCAAATGTTAAATTTATGAAAACATGAAGGGGGGTTATATATTATTTTCTGGAGAAAGTATTCTATATATTTAAAAGGTTTTCTTTTTTCCCCTCAGGGAATTCCTGGAATCCCTGGAAATCAAGGAGCAAAAGGACAAAAGGTATTATCAATAGTTCAAAACACAGTTAAAACCTGTGCCTATATATACCTAGTCCAAAGTAAGGATTCAGTCTGTGCTCAGAGGAGAGTTTTCATAATGGGGGTTTAGGACATCAAATCATGCTGCAAATGAATGGAGACATGCGACAAAGAATTTGGTTTGAAAATCTCTCATTAGGTTTTATTTCAACTATTCCAGAAGGAATGAATAATTTAAAAGTAACAGAGTTAACTTCATAATACTTTCAGAAATAATCCTAATGAAATAAATCTGCATAATTAGAGAATATTTAACAAATTTTGTAACTATACATACGTTAATCGCAGAATTCTTATCTTTATGTTAAAAATATAGGGTGAAATTGGACCACCAGGTCACCCAGGAGCGAAGGGGTCGCCAGGGGATACTGTAAGTTTTCAAAATGATGTTATTATGAACAAATAATTCTGATGCTGTCATTCTCTACTTGTAATGAGCAACGAGCAATCGCAGATACAGTAGCAACCTAGCATTTTCAGGTTGGCAAATATGATCAGACTAAGTCTAATCTCTGAATTCCCCCCAAAATGCTGATGACACAAAACTGGGAGAAGTGGCTGACACACCAGAAGGCTGTGCTGCCATTCAGCGACACCTTGACAGGCTGGAGAGTTGCGCAGACAGGAAACTAATGAAGTTCAACAAGGGCAAGTGTAGGGTCCCGCACCTAGGGAGGACGTAACCCCATACACCAGTACAGGTTAGGGGTTGACCTGCTGGAAAGCAGCTCTGCAGAGAGGGACCTGGGAGTCCTGGTGGACAAGTTGACCATGAGCCAGCAATGTGCCCTAGTGGCCAAGAAGGCCAAGGGCATCCTGGGGTGCATCAAGAAGAGTGTGGCCAGCAGGTCAAGGGAGGTCATCCTCCTCCTCTACTCTGTCCTGGTAAGGCCACATCTGGAGTACTGTGTCCAGTTCTGGGCTCCCCAGTTCAAAAAAGACAGGGAACTACTGGAGAGAGTCCAGCAGAAGGTGACAAAGATGATCAAGGGAATGGAGCACCTCTCTTATAAGGAAAGGCTGAGGGACTTGGGTGTGTTTAGCCTGGAGAAGAGAAGACAGAGGGGATCTCATCAATGCTTATGAATATCTAAAGGGTGGGTGTCAAGAGGATGCAGCCAGACTCTTTTCAGTGGTGCCCAGCGACAGGACAAGGGGCAACGGGCACAAACTGGAACACAGGAAATTTTGTCTGAACATGAGAAAAAACTTCTTTACTTTGAGGGTGACAGAGCACTGGAACAGGCTGCCCAGAGAGGTTGTAGAGTCTCCTCCTCTGGAGACATTCAAAACCCACCTGGATGCGTTCCTGTCCAACCTGCTCTAGGTGACCCTGCTTTGGCAAGGGGGGTTGGACTAGATGATCTCTGAAGGTCCCTTCCAACCCCTACTGTTCTGTGATTCTGTGATTCTATGAATATATATACCCACTTTTCTTTTAAAATTGATTTCCTGACTGCACATTTGATAAACAAATCCAGGAAAGACATTAGTCTGAATTTGCTCTCAGAATTCATTAACTTTTAATTAACTTTGAAAGTATTCAGGTAAATTTATTTTGAAAGTTAAGACCGACTTAAATATTGTCATAGTGTGGAATGGATTTCTGAAGATTAATTTCAGGATGCTTTTGTGATAGTGCTCTTTTGACAAATACTGTGAGAATAGCTGTGATCAGTGCATTCCCAAAATGCTTAAAGAGAGATTTTTGTTTTGGAATGTAGGAAACTGAAAATAATTAATTTTTTTGGACAGTCCAGCTTACCACGTCTTTGTTACTGTCTACTGATTTTCATGTTCTTTACAATCCTTTAGGAATCACAGTAGTAAAATAATTGTTCTGAAAGTTGGTGCAAGTATATATAGACTCTAAAAAATGAAAATTTTAAAGGCAAAAGTGACAGCTGCTTAAAACTAATTAGAGATCTTTCATTAATTAGTAGGAATTTCATCATTGGTTGAGCATATGCTGCCTTAAGAATAATTATCTTTTCTATTGAAAAGTTCAACAATGTTTACGTGGTGCTATTATTAATCATCCTCACTGTGAATGTGTCTTTTTGCAGTTTTCGTTTTGTGCTTGAGATATTTTATCTTCTTTGCTGATTTATTTTCTCTTCTTTGCTGACTAAAATGCTTCTGACATTCCTGAGAGATACATGGCTTAGCATCATAAATAAGCTGTTTGCTGTGGCTTTTTATTTAGTTATAGAACATATGTTTCACCCTATATTCAACCTCAAGCAGATCGATATAGACTATTACTGCTAGAATGAAATAAATACTGTAGAAAATTAAGTACAGAATTAAGACTGATGCTGTTATCTCTATGGACAACAGAGCACTAAATGACTAAAAAGTTTTAACCTTCTAAGAAATTTGTTGTTTATTCTTAGTGTATATAACCACATGGTAATATAAGAGATTTTATGCAGTTGTATTCAGGCTACAGAATTAGTAATGCTTGTCAGGGAAAAAAGTTGCTAACGCTTCTTGATTTATAGCTGAATTACATATGCTAATGTTTTAATGTGTGATGATGCGAGAGCCTCACGGCAACAGCGACAACAATGGGAAGAAGATAACTTGCTTTTTTTCTTGCCTTGCTGCCTCATCTTGAGATTCACTATATGTTGTGCATGTAACGAGCTTGTCCATGGCCAGTCCAAACAGAAGAAACTTCAGTTTCTCAGGAAGCCAAGAAAGCAGTTCAGTGAAAATATTTAATTGTGAAATTTCAGCATTTTGGTAGTGTTATTACTGGGATAAATATGATTACATGGGAAACTGTAAGATATTGCTTAATTTCGTTAGCTTGGAAAATGCATTTGAAGATAAATAATCACTGAGTCCAACTCTGTCGGTGATACTGATTTTGATAACAATAGTGATCAGTTTTCTAATATCTGAAGTGAGAAGAACTATCAGATTCTTATAAATGCTTTGGTAGCATTGCTTTGATAAATAAGTGTAACATATGAACACTTTTTACAAAAATTAATCTCAGAGCAATAATTCTTTTGCTAATTAATTCTGTCTGAAATGAAAGGGTAAAAGGAAGTGGTAAATGAAATTATCTGGACAAAGCTGAGGGATTTGAGTAGCAGCAAGAAGGAAATGCTCTGGATAGAGCTTCAGAAAAATCATTAGAAATAAGCAGATAGCATTCATGAAACAGAAGAAGAGACTGAGAAGCTTAGATAGTGATCCGTTGTAGGTACAAATGGCACTGACCATTTTATTCCTAAATAGGGAAGCTATGGTTAGAAGTCGCAATATTCCTTCTATCAGCAGCAAAAGACAAGGCTATGGCAAATGTAAGTTTTTAGCCTGGCAGCATATTTGAAGTGTGGAAATTGCAGGTGAAAGCTGTGAACTGTTCTTTCTGCTGCCCTTGCTGTTATGTTAAGCCTCTTGATATTTTGGGTGACAGGTGAGAGAACATTGATGTAGGTTCTTGGATTTTGGCCATTGTTAACAGATTGTATTGTTCAGTTTCATAATTTACCTGTCTCTCAATTTATCTACCTCATCTCTTTTCAAGGTCTTTCCCTATGAAGATGCTTCATCAGTAGTGAATTTTGTCTGGACACCCAGCCATCAGGCTGGATTTCACCCATGCCAAAAGACAAAGGGGTTTCAGATGCCACTTTGTAGTGTTAAAAGTAGAAGAAAGGGAGAGAGCTCATTCTGAAATTAAAGAAATCCATATTTATATCTGCAAGGTCAAATACAGGGCAGTCAGTCGCTCTCTGAAAGGGTCTTGATGTTCAGGATGCCTGCTGTCACACTGCTAAGGTCATCTTACTGTCAGTATCTACCTTTCGTTGGAGAACAGGAATAATGTTTTCAGGGACCTTTCTTTTCTGCTCTCAGTGACTCCAGTGGTGTTTATCCAGGTTGTAGTGGTAACTTGTGCCTCATTTTGGTGGGTGACAGGAACCTTGAAGAAAGAGGATGCCACGGATCTCAGTGTGGACCTTTTGATCCTCTGTCTTTTTTGCTGAATCTCTCTAAAATCTTAGTTAAGATTACCATCTTCTAGAGTACATAAGGGCAGACCTGATATCAAAATTATTTGGGGCTTGCATCCCACTGCATCATTCCCCATTCTAAAGAGAATCCTTGTTTGGATGGAAGTTAGCAACACATATGTCTGACCATCTTGCAGTCTTGTGTAACTACATGTTGCTGCATGCCAAATTAACTGAGTATGAAGGTAGCTACTAGCCTAAGGGTCATTTATATACTAGTGCTGGAATTATTCTCAGGGTATGGCACTTCTCTGTTCAGATTGTTACTGGTGCTTGTTTCCCTCCTAAGACAGAAAGGGTACCGAAAACCAGGAGTCTCTTTTCTCCAGAGAAAAAGAACATACACATTGATATACTGGAATTCAGAACTTTAGGAGGAGTTTGCTTATGAGGAGCCCAGGTTAAGGGCTCACTATAAGCAAATAGTGACTGAAAAGATGATTGTTTCCATCTCCAAGCAAAGTAATGAAAGGTTTTTTCTTCTTTTCTGGGAAGATACTGCAATTGTTTTGTCAGATATCTAAGTCGCATATGAGTCTTGAACATCATGTCAGACATTCTCATTCACTTTAGAATATTTAATCAGGAGTGGGAAATTTGTTCTTGATGTCATTTTAATGAATGGAGTTTTCCAAAATCTTGTCTCTTTTGCTTTCAACTGGAAATACAGTCTGCTTTCCTTTAGAGTTCTACGCTTTTGGAGTTGAAGTCACACAGAGATATAATCCTTTATGCCTTTTCCATGGCTGTCTGAGGATCACCAAAAGATGAATCCAGATGCAGTCTACCAGATTTTGCTTACATCTGGCCAGCTAAGACAGTTTTGGTTTGTGGATTTTCTGAGCTTGGTGATAAGGAGTCCCGTGCTCTTCTCACACCCAGCAGACTTGACAATAAAGGATTTAGAGACGACTGTATGCTCCAGTTACAACACATGTGGATGCTGGATGGTTCTTTATTTCTACAAAGAGTCTGTTCTTCTCCAATTACTCTTGGTAAAAAGAGCAATATATGCCTACCTGGCTGCATGGAGCATGTACTTGGCCTAAGGATTATCTAAATCTAAGTCCTCTCTATCCTTGCTATTTTTTATTGTATTTTAGTGTTGAAGTTTTGATTATGTGCATCAGCTTAGTTAAAGTCCTTTCAGTATCTGCCCTCTGCCTGAAAGCACGTCTGGGTTTTTTTCTGCCCGAAATTTATTGGGATTTTGTTATTTTATATGGGATTATTTGGTTGATTATGTGGTGAGAGGGTCTTTGATTTAATAGAATGTTATCTCAATTGTGGGAAGACTTCTTGTTTTTCACTGGCCATTTATTCTCTATTTTTCTGTGAAAATTGCCTTTTCTCTCCAGTTAGAAGGTGGGTGAACTTCAGATGCTTAAGGCTGAATAGTAGTCTAACTTTACTTTTCAGAGAGAATATATTTGCAGACTCCTCCCAAGTTTCTATTTGATCTTGCATCTGAAATGCACTTAAATCAGGTGCTAGATTTCATTTGTAATCAGTCAGGCTGTTCAGACCTCGAAAGGGAAGAATGATCACACGCCCTGTAAGTCAAGGCTTGCTGTATGTCTGTCCAGTAGTGTATGTCTATCCCATCACAAGTAAACCTCACCATTTTTGAGGTCGTCTTTTGGTTTCGATTGTGCATTTGTCAGAATGATGCCAAGATCATTGATTCTGCAAAGGACTTAAATCTTTACTTTAGCATGGTCTGATTGTGCTGAGTACTGGTTAGCCATATGGAATCCAAATGGATAGGTGGATTATCACTTGAAGAAGCTGAGGAGGTTATTAAACTGTAAATAGACTTTTCAAAGTTGTACAGTCCACAGATCTCATGTTCTTTCCTATTGATTTTCTTAATTTTTCACTTTTTTATTGTTTTTCATCAAAGAACATTCCAAAGAACTAAGGGTGTGATTTGTGCTTTCTCCTATATCTCTGTAGATAGCCACAGATGAAGGAGAGAGCTCTGAACTTGCTCTCTGGATAATGCTAGGTTTAAAAAAAACTTGACTCTGGTTTCCGGATAACTAAGATTATATATAGGCATATGAATGCCTATAAATCTATTGAAGAGCTCACTTCTTTTTCTATGTTCACAATTCCTTAATAAAATATCTGATCAATTAAAACCAATGCATCCTGGTTGGAGAGAAAGACTGAAACCAGTTTTGCGTTTTACAAATTCTGGGCTACTCTGTCACCCAATAAATTCAGAATTTCTTGCACAATATACAGCTACCCTGTATCCACCCAGCAGCTCTTCCTTTCCTGACTCTGCCACACGACCACTACATTACAGCTGTCAGAAGCCTTTTTGTATAAAGTGAGTACACTGGTTAATTTTCTTTTCATGAACTTACAGGACTTTTTCAGCCACTTAAATAGCTTCTCTGGAAAGAATAAATTTCCTTGACAACCAGTTATTGCAGTTGCTTAGATCAAATTTGGATGAAACATTGCCTGAACTGGAAGTGAAAATGTCCCTACTCCTAGTTAACACATACACATTTGGTCTCTCACCCCTGCCTCTAATAACTTTCATTGCCTATTCCTGGAAATTTTTTCTCCACTTCTTTCTGAGCAAAGTTGAACAAAATGCTGGAGGGAAGGCTGTATCATCAGCTATAATAAAGCCTTGTGGGATTCCAAAGTGTACGTATTTGTTCAAGTAACTCACCTACCATGTTTTCTTCAAATTTTATTTAGATAAATAACATCTGGTTCTTAATACACTTGAAAATAATTTATTCATGCTTCCTGTCAACTCACTTAGTGTATCTTTTGTCACCTGATAAAATAAGTAGGAAATTGATGCATGGAATATTTGAATACGTTATATGGCTTTAGGGAATTTCAACCAGAAAAGATAGTGGGATTTTCCTTGTATTAGTCACGCTGAATATGTTTGTTCCAGAAAAAACAGATGGAAAACTTGTGAATGGTCTATTAATACCTTGGGAAAATTCTTCAGTAACAAGCTCTTCTTCAGTAATAACTATCCCTATTACATTGCCAATGTCAGTAATTTATTAATTTATCTGCCACATAAATCGTGCCAGCTCTGGAAAATGGGAAGTAATGCTGCATTTTATGTCCTTGAATTGCTCTTTATCTTTACTCAAAACAAGCTCTTCTCTTTTAATTTTACATGCCATTGTTTTCAGATAAAGTTCTCAAGCTTTTCCTATATTGCATCTGAAAGTTTTCTTCTTGCAGTGTACTGTTTCATGTAGTCGTCTTCCTGTAATTTTTTAAATGGAATATGTTAAATATCGCCTAGTAATGAAAGTGCAAGAAAGGAAGCCAGGACAACTGGGTTATTTCTCCCTTTCCTGCAGATGTATGCCTGACCTTTAGTTATATTAAACGTATTTTCTGATTTGCTTTCACTAGTATATGTTTGCATGTCAATGTGGATATATACACATATCTGATTGGGGGAAAAAAAAAAAGCTATTCTGTACACATAGTGTTTCCACTTTGTATGATGTAAAATGAACGAGGGACATTTGTGATGAACATTTGGGTTGCACTAGATGATCTCCAGAGGTCCCTTCCAACCCTGACCATTCTGTAATTCTGTGATTTACCACTTCTGTAATCCAAGGACTGGTGTGGGCATAAACTAGAAGTGATGTAGTGGTGAATTGGTAGAGGGTAGGCTCTCAGTGTGTTACATGACTTGAAGCACAGGGTTGCACTGATGTGGCAATGTGAGAAGAACCAGAAATCCCCAAGTCACATTACTCATCCCTTCCCACTATCCCTCCCCAAACTTGTGCTTGCTTTTCTCTACTGATTAACGTGCTGGTAAAGACCACAGAACAGGAATCTGAGGAGAAGAAAATAATAATTTCACAATGGTTTTTGGAAAAGGAAGGTAGCCTTCAAGGAATGCAAAAAAGATCACACAATGAAGAGAGCTGTATTTCAGAAGTGAGGAGGTGAATAGATAACATGAAATTTGATTCAAAGCAACCAAGTTGAATTAAGCCTTACAGTGAAATGAAAATTAATAAACCCTTATTTTGCTATGTAAATAAAAAGAGAAAAAGTGAAGAAGCAGGCCTGATGTACAAGTGAATTAAGAGAGTCTTAGTATAATCAAATTTGGGTTCCAAAACCAAATGAATATTTTCTTACACTTGCTGTAACAAAGCTGGCGCTGAACATAGGCCATAAGCAAATGGTTAATGGGAATACACTGTCTCTTAGGTTATGAGTGGAAGCAGACCTCAGAAATTTCACTCCAGCTGGAGATGAAGTGTTAATTTGTCTTCCAAAATTATGAAAGAAATGGCATAGGGTATAGTAAACCTTTATTTACCAAATAATAGATTATACTAGATTGACAGCATCATCTTTGATAAGATGACTGATTTTCTATGTAACTAAGAACAAGCAGATCTAATCTTCAAAGTTCAGGAGAGTGTTGGAAATTATTTGATGTATGATATTATTAGTTATTTTAGAGACATTGAAGTTTAGTAAAAGAATTTTCATGTGCAGTTGACTGAACAGTAAAAGTCTGAGACTGAGGAAAATTGGCAGCAAAGTTACTCAAGTTTTAGTCTTATGATTGATACCATTTATTTGTATTCACAGAACTGTGTCTATGGCCTAAAGAGCAAGTTGCTATGTTTACTGATGGAAAGTTTTGGTGACCAGTACTTTCTTACAACACAGCAGGAAAGAGATCTGAGTTAATCAGTGCTGCCTCAGTTAACAGTAAAGCACAGGTGAAATACCAGAAAATTGATGAAATCCTGAAAACCCTGGCTACAAAGAATTCTTGTTCCAAATATTCTGAATTTTTGAATTTGTGCAAAAACAAAGCCATTCTTTAGTTTTAGCAAAGAAAGTTAATAGTTTTGGAAAAAAAGTTACAATCTGTGTAACAAACTACTGTAGGTATATATTTATTTTTGATCACGTGTAACTTTTGAAGGAGGTCTGAGATAATGTCATGGAAGTGATTAGCTCCTAATATTTATTACTAAATGGAAGGTGGTTGTTTTTATCCATATGAAAGCAAAGATTAAATAACAATAATAAAAGTAGTTTTTGAAAATACTGTCAATTAGAGTAATTGATAAAACTTCATCTCTGACAAGTTCGATTTTTGCCTTATTTAATTGCTTGACTTTCTGTATTGTTATGCTTTTATTTTATGCTATGTCTTAAGTACACCTTTATAACAGATCATATTTCACAGTATATATGTAAGTCCAAATAAAACAATAACAATATATTGTTTTTATTGACACATGCAGTTCTAGAGTCGAAAAGAAGCAAGATGAAGTGGTGAGAAAGACATATATTAACACCAGATGTGGAAAATATTATAAATGGAAATTCCTTCATGGAAATTATGATTTTAAGAAAAGATTTCTTTTCTAATGTGTACTTGAGAGTAGCTTTAAACAGAAATTAAGAAAGCCAGCCATTTGATGGTTTAACACCATTTAGCTCTTATTTTATGTATGGGACAAAGACAACTAAACATGCCTTTATCAACTTGTTTCCATGAGAGGAGTCCAAGGGACTGTTTTGTCAATGCTCTGGCTTTGTACATGTGCTGAAGTGTCATGATCTGAAATGGTAGAAGACACTGAGTTCTTGAATGAACAGTTCAGTCCTGAAGATTCTGCAGAAGATGCAAAGGTGTGGCCCCAAAGTTGACTGCTCCCAATAAATCTCCACAAAGTTTGCAAAAGGAGTCAAGACATGGCAACCTTTGAGGGACACAGTCAGAAAGAAGGAGAGTTATGAAATGCCGCATATATTTTTGCTGATTTTGGGAACACTAAATGGAAACTAAGAAACTCTTGTGTCACTTTCAATTATAGCTAAGGACATAGTAAAGATATGTTAAAGATTATATCACACAGGCAGGGTTTTGAGTTGCAGAATTTTTTCTCTCAGGAGTGTTTCATGACAGTGCTGTGCTTTTTTCCTGCATGTTTTTTTCCATTGCACAGTAGCCCTTCCTTAGGCCATAGAAGGTCTAAATAATCTACTATGCTGTGTGAGAGCTACAGCCTGCACAGTAATATGATGAAAGACATTATATTTCCTGTCTCATTTATTTCACTATAGAAATATAAAACTAATACTAATAATACTAATGCATTATACTGAATCTATTAGCTTAGTACAGAAATGTCTCTGCCTTTTTCACAAATAAATAGGGTTTGATGGGACCAGAAGGTTCATTTGGTCTACCTGGAGCTCCTGGGCCTAAGGTAAGTGTTTGTGATAATTTGCTCATGACTTTGATAAATGACTGCTTTATAGATGATGAAACACCAGGATTTTTCAGTTGTTTGGTATATTGAATATTGGTGAGTAGCTGTATGATTTTTCCCTATATTACCTTATATGATAGTTCAGTCTCAAGAGAGCTTAATATAGCTCAGTAAATGGTGCCTGTCATCCCATGAGGTTTGGAACAGTTGCAGAAATGGTCATGAGACTTTGTTTCAGCTTCGCAGTCCTGGAAAATGTTCTGCAATGCTGGAGCCAGATAATTCTCAGTATACATCAGAAATTTCTGCCCATGTTACATTTATTTATATTTTAGTTGTGTTAAATAACACTACGTGCTGCTTTTTCCACCCAGGGAGCCAAATTTATTTCAGATGTAACTTTATTGATTGCACTGCAGCTACAGCAAGAATTAATTTGACCCATGCTTTCAGAAACTAAAGTAGATACTATAAATTTAAATCTGTTAGTGTAACCTTCTAATTTAATCCAAGATGAGTTTTGGCCAGCAAGCACTGAATTGTGTGTCCTAGACAATATTTAGAAATATAGAATCCATTTCCTGAACTTTATATTTACATTTAGATCCATTTGCACCCCTACCTTATTTTATATCCAGAAGTACATATGTATTTATTTAAAATTGTATACTAAAGGTAGCGTTTTTTAAAAGTGGTCAATGTTTTCTATGGTTAAAAAGATTGAATACCTATGAAATGACTAAAAATTCACTAGCTTTATTTTAATTTCTGAAAAATGCTTTTGTTTTGTGTATTTATCTCATTCAGAATATAAGATGTTTCTTACAGAATCATTCTTAATAAGCTAATTCTTACAGAAAAGCATCATGAAGTAATCAGTAATTCTTAGATTTTAGTGAAAATCCTCATGCTGAATATATGCCTAATTCATAGGCTACAATAAAAACCAAAACATAAATAAATATTTTGTCTCAGACAGGTACGAGGATTCTCAGAGTTTTATTAAATAAGGAGGTGGAAATATTAAGTCAGTAGAGAGAAACATGGTATAACTGGGCAAGGGAAATTAGGCAGGCAGGGAAGGGACAGGTGAGCAGAGACTGGCAAATCACATTTTGTCTTTGATGTCTCATCTTTCCTGAGAGAAAGTTGAAACTTCAGGTTTCCTGCAGAACTTCTGCCTTTCAGTCACTACCTGTGCCTATTTTTAAGAGCCAGTTTCCCAGCAGTAACTGTTTGTTTGCTAGTCATACCACATGTGACATGCGATTTGTCAGCTACACCCCTATATTGTTATATAGGGTGATAAAGGCGAACCTGGAATACAGGGGAAACCGGGATCATCAGGAAGCAAGGTAAATATGAATCTGGAAGTATTCTAGTTAAAGAAGGCATTGATTTACTTTTCTGTGATTTACTGATTTTCCATTATTAGTTACAATACTGTTTGTTTCAAAATAAAACAGCAGTTAACATAAAATTGCGTCAGAATCCATGTGATGGCTTATTCTTATTAATTTTATTTTAGATTTTAGGCAATGTAAGTCAGCTGTTCATGAAGTTCAAACCTGCAAACATTGCCATTACTTCAGATGGTTTTATTTGTGTAATTTTGAAAAATCAACATCAACTGTATTAAAAGGCAATTAAAAAAGATAGATACTGGAAAACTGAGGTTAAGAATTAGGAGTCACTTTTATGGCTTCTCTGTATTCAACATCGCTTCACAAATTCTCCAGACATTTCAATCATCCTCAGTTATAAAATTGCAAAATATCATGGCTAAAGCATATCATGTGACCTAGAGAAAACATGCAATATATGTTTTTACACACAGCACATGACTAACACAAAGCTATTGTATTACTCAGGGAGAACTAGGAGTACCAGGTGCTCCAGGTGAACCAGGCTACCCAGGCATTCCTGGTACCCAGGGTATAAAGGTAAGTGTTTTTTCCAGTTTTACATTAATCATCGCATGTTTTATTGGAAGTGCTTTTCTTATAAGTGATCATTATTAAAGGAAATCCTTTTTCTAAACACATCATTGTTATTAGAGAACAGTTGGTATATTTTGGAAGGCCCAATCTTTAGAAAAACAATAATTTTTCACAGGAAAGTGAGAATGGCCGAAAGGGAGAAACTGTTAATATAAAATGCTACGGCATAGGTATTAATGAGATTTCCATTATGTATTAGAGTACATAATGTTATGATCCATGATTCTGTATTTACTTATAGCAAGTGCTACATCTATGAAGTCTATTGTACAAAGTCTTTTGTGGAGCACCCATAAGAACTGTAGCAATCACCCCTAGGCATCTGGGACAGATTCAGCTCAATCAGCCTTAGCTGTTAAGAGTTATCTGATCTAAACAAGCTGTCCTGGTTCTCTCCGTGTTTAGCTGAGAGAGTCTGAGCTCATTGGGGAGTCGTTAGTTCACATCTTTGCCTTTCTTTGGCTGTAGCTGAAGCCTAGGCAATTAACTAAATTAAAAGTTGAAATTTTAGATGGCAAAAGTTAGGTTAGATGGATCCCACGTCTACTGTGCAGGTTGAAAATTACTTCTTTTCAGACAAACATATGTTTATTCCTCTTGCATACTGAGTTCTCATAAAGAACATGCCTTCAAGGATCTCACCATCTCTTGGTGCAGCCTTACATCTGTCAAACATTGCTATAGACCTGCTTGTGCTGAAATTCTTCATTGCTGAAGAACTGTTTTGTGAACACATTGTAAAATTTCGTATTGATGTTTGACTTATCTCGATAGTCATTCTTATTTTTAAAGTGTAGGTATGTAGGATTTTCTGACAGTCACATGTCTTCAAGGAGTCCCAGGTTGAAAAGACTATAGGCAATATTGTTCTTTGGTGTGTTTTGAAATTCAAGCACACAGCTTTTTGCATAACTTAAAGCTGTAATTGACATTACATTAAATGCTTTCCTAGAGATTTTCTTCTATAAGATGACAGCATTCTACTTAAAATCTCCTGTGTGGTTGAAACCTCTCAGTTTTGTCTCAGCCAATAAGGCAGAGCATTTTGTTTGACTGGAAGCTGGAAAGCCCCTAGAATATTTCTTGTTTGAAAATACTGACTTATTTTTATCTTACTATAACTCATAGAACTCATAGAACATAGTGTGAACTGAGTCTCTTGAGGAAAAATCCCCTATGCTTTGTCTATAAAATGGAATTTAAGAACACGAAAATTAGAAGTAATTGAAAATCATTACTCTTCAGGCGTAACTACAAAGAACTTGAGAGTTGTGTTCTCTAGATGATGTTTTTTTCAGGACAGCACCTTTCTTCTATGTAACTCAACCAAGAAAGAGAAAGACCAAGAATTTATACTTTACATAGGTTATTAGGCAAATATAAGTGAAAGAAACACTGCATGTTTATTTGAAACAGCTGGGGAAAAATTATTCACTGTTATCTTCAGTAGCATGATTTGAGTAGAATTTCAGGGTTGAACACCTGTCAGGTCACATGGTTCGAAACTGGTTGAAATCAAGTTAGTTCCATTGCTGTAAATCAAGTAATTCTAATTGTAACTGAGGCTCTGACTTGCATCCATTACATTTTTAGCCTAAATTTTAATTAAGATTTCTTTATTTTGGACACTTTTAAAGCAGTAATATGTGCATTCTGAAAATTAAGTGTTTAATTGCTTTGCAAGATAATGAGTACTGCAATTACTTTCATTATTTTACTGTATTTTTATGGGAAAACATGACAAAGATTTCTTTTATAGTGCGTTTCTTAATTGGCATATACAAGTATAAACCTTATTTTAATGTTATACTGTTTCTTTGGAGCAATGTAAGTGATCTGATGTCATGTAACAGATAGACTTGTTTCCTTAGAATATAATTTACTATAACTAACAAGCTTTACCTGCAACTATTCAAGCTAGATATTTATTCAAGCAACAAGTTGTTGAGGCTAAAAATTTTGCTATATCAGCCCAAATTTAATACTTAAATCTAAATTTTAAATTTAAAAATGTAATATTGCATTTAAATGAATTAAATGAACACAATTAAATTAATAAGTTAAATCAAATTTTAAATTATATTTGAAATAATTTAATAATAACTTCAAATTTGAATATATAGAAAAATTATATAACAATAAATTAAGTGTGTTTAGGTAATGTATCTGACACTTGTGTTGGAAATCTAGCAATGTTTCCTGGGAAATACTGGAGTCTCAACTAGGGCAAAGATTCCTCCATTACCTGCTTAAATTACAGATTTCAGAATAAACAGGAAATCCTGTAGAAGCGAAGGAAGCTCTGGTAAGGTGTCAGATAGAAATAAGCAGTTAGTAAAAAATGGTAATGCATCTGTGTAGTATTACCAGCAATGCACCTTTTGAAGGATGAAGCCCTTCACATAAGGGCATTACAGAAATAGAGTTGAATCAGGTACTTCACTGTGGAAAGAAAAGTTGAAGGGTAAAGAAGCAGTAAGTTAGAAAGGTTGTGCTGTATTTAAAGCTTTATGAAAATCGCATGCAGAGGTATTCCACTAGACTTCAGCTTCTGCTTCAGAAGGGCGCAGGTGTACTGTATGTCCAGTATTATATATGGCAGTCAAGTATGGATGTCTTAGGTATGCTAGAGTATTTCAGATGTCAGCAGACACATATGGGTATGCCTTGAGTTGCCTAGAGCATCTTAAGTGCATATGTTTAGACAATGGAAGCAAGTTCCCTGGTCAATGGAGGCTAGAGAATGACCCAAATTTAGATGAGGTTATCTCAACTAAATGAGGTAATGCAGCCTGAGTTCCATTTTCTAAGACAAGATGTACAAAAATTAGTCTTCTGACCAGTTTCAAAACAGTGATTTCCAGAGCACATAAGGACAAATATTTCCTGGCTTAAGTCTTTCAAAATGTATTGAAGCCCAATGGAAGAGTGTCTTGAGTTGAGTCAGTGTCATAACAATAGTCTAATTAGTTTCATTGTCACTTGTCACATTGTCATTTCATCTCTGCTTCACTACTGTTTAGCATTTAANCATATATTCAGTTTTAACATCAAAGGGTCATGTAAGGTACATGTACCAAGACAATAATACTGATTTTAAGAATGGAGATTTTGTTAAAATTTATGGAACCTCTCTAAATTTGAAACTGAAGAAGCTTTTGCAAAAGTCATTATTCATTTTATGTGAAGATGCAAGTCATAATATATCTTGCTGGTTGACAGGAGTTAAAAGTCATAAGTATGACAAACTCTTGAATTATTTGGGGAAAAAAGTGCATTTTGGGCATCTGACAGTAAAAGTGAAACCTTTCAGCTATAGCTTATTTTAAAACTTGAAACCAAACCAAATATTTCACATTCAAGTACAATACAACCAGTTGCAGCTGGCATAAATGCCCTCTTATGTTCTGGGATTTTTGATCAGGAAAATATTTGCCATTGCCAAAATCTCTGCTTCACTACTGTTTAGCATTTAACTAAATATTCTGTTTTTCAAAAAACAACCAAACACACACATGTTTGGCTCTTACAAGAAAACTGGCAAAACAGATCCAAAAAATTCCATCCTAATTCTTTTCTTTATTAAATGCAGTTTTGCACACCCCCCACAGATCTGTCTTTTGTTTCATGAGTTGCTATGTTCTCGGCCCAACATTTTGATTCATGTCTGTTTAAACTGATTTAAGAGGTCAGAGTTTGGGCAGGAGCAATCTCCCATAACTTTAAGTTTCCTTTTCGGTCAATGAAGAGAGACACGCATGTTCTGGGAGTACCTATTTTATACCCCTGCCGTTAATAGCATGAATGGTTTTTGAGAGGTACCTATTTCTCTCCAGTGTCAATTAGATGGTGTTCAGACAACTTGATAAACCTAGATACCTGCCTCTTAAGTACCATTTGCACCATTTGATTGCCAATCACCCCACTAATGTTTACTTACTATAAACATTTCAATGAAAGTCAAAAGAAGTGAGTGGATGTGGAACTTAGAGCTTACACAGTTTTGATTAAATTTAAATAATTTTTTCCTTTTGATTAAAAAATATTTTTTCTTTGGTGTTTCATATATAACTTCTGCATTCAGTGTGTATTACAGAAATTATTTATACTCTGTTCTGTGTGGGTGAAGGCAAGCATACTTAGTGCTTAGCATTCAGATGAAATTTAACCCAGCAGAAATACTGCCCCCCTCCCTGCCTACATCCTCTCCACTCCCATACGCTGAGTGGATAAAATACTGCTGGATTTTCCACCTCATTATGTTGTATTTTTTAATTTTGACTTGGTGTATGAGTATCCACTTTTCTTTTTGATAGTTCTTCCTATGACAGATTCCCTTCTTCCCTTCTGTACTTTTCTCAGTTTGTGTACATGGGGATAAAGTGATTTGTTTTCATTCAGTATAAATAAAAGCTATCAGATGCTTCTCTTGAATTTACTGTGTTAAATTAAAACACAGACTACATGTCTTTGAGATGAATCATGTTACAATGGAGACTTTTCTTCTAATATTTTACAGGGGGACAAAGGAAACCAAGGTGAAACTGGTATCCAGGTATATTAACTTTGTTTCTAATGAAATCATCTGGCAACGCTTTTAATACAAGTCTTATGTGTTAATTCAGGAGCTTTTTTTTAAGATTAAGCTCCACAGAAGGTTTTCTTGAAGAATAGCAGCAGTGAGCCCTAACTGATCTTCAGAGAAAACTGCCCAGTATGCCCAGTATGAATTTCCAGCTGCGTTTCTGGGGCTTACCAGGCTATTGGCATTTGGTGCAGAGCAGTGTGGTCCTAGCAATGGTGTGGGCTCAGGGATGTGGGTTATGCTGCTGCCCCAGGGGCCTGGAACAGGACCCAGCACTGTCCTGGGATGGGTTCTGTCCCTGCCTGCCCCAGACACTGTGGGATCACATAAATGCGCATAGTCAAAGTAACGCCACGTGGCCTCTGCCTACCGGCTATATTGTAACAAGTGGGATTTTACCCCTTGTTATGTAAAAGTCATGGAAATACCTACAAGAAAAAGAAGAGTATTATGTCACTACTCAGATCCTAACTTGGCTGCTCTGTGTTCAAAGTAGAAGTTGTATCCTTCTGCACAGTTTCTGCTCTGAACTCTCAAAGAGTAACTTTTCAGATTGATTGGGCCTGTTTAAGATGAGATTTTAGGGTTTACCTCTTTGTGTTATTTTTGATAGTTTAATTACATCTTCCAGATGAATATGTATTTTAAGAAAATGTGCTTCTTTTCTGAAGGGACTGAAAGGAGAAAAAGGAAGGCAAGGAAATCCAGGCTCACAGGTACTGTTAAAATAGTGATCCTAGTTCAAGAGAACCATGATTCATATTTGTTTCTTAAGATGACTTCCATCCATGTGGATAGTTCTTTTCATCAGGTGAAATATATTTATCTATAACATCATTACATAGTTATATAAATTACCTCTTAAACAACCTTAGTATTTTTAAAATAACAAATACAACACATATAGAGAAGATGGAGCCATGGAGCCCTGCTTTTCTCGGCTGTGCACAGTGGAAGGATGAAAGGAAATGGACATGATTTGGAACGCAGGAAAACCCAGCTTCATATATAGGAAAAACATTTTGCTTTGAGGGTAGTCAAACACTGGAGCAGGCTGCTCACAGAGATTGTGGCAAAACCTGTCTGGGCAGGGCGTTGAGCAGCCTGCTGTAGCTGGTTCTGTTCTGGAAAGGAAGTTGAACCCATGGAGGACCCTTCCAACCTACATGTTTCTGTGGTTCTATATTATATCTTGAGAAACAGACCAGAGTGCATTTTTCTGGATTGTTTTATTAAATCCTTAATTATGGAAAATTTTCATGAAACAATTACAAGTAATATAAAATGCAGATAACAGCATAAAGTGGGTTTTGTGTAAAGGTTGTAAGAGTGATGCTTGAGATGTTAAGATTTTGCATATACCATGCTGCACTTTCCATGTAGTTCATTACGTCTTAGGAGTTTCATTCACGTCTGGGAGTGACGTCATTACGTCTGGGAGTCATTATTGACATCTTCTGTGCTCATAAATTACAGATGTTTCCTGTTTCAGCTGCAAATCAGTGAGATCCAGTTGTTTCTCTTTAAGTCAGGGCCAATGTATTCTGATTGTGTCATAGTTGGCTATCTTGTTATACCACAGAAAATAACTGTTAGTATTTATAAATAGTTGTTAACTACATAATCTATGTTGTGTCTAAACGGAGAAGTATTTGTTAGAGGTACATATCTAAAACTAGACTTGGAAGGAAGTCATAGTTGCTTTTTTCAGAATTACGACATCGATACAGCTGCCTGTCTAGCCAGAAGGAGCCGATTCCAGTGGAGCATGGGCAGGAGATCTACATTCTGTGTTAGCCTAGTTTTATCACTTTCAGGGGTATGTAGGTTGACAGAAGGGTGGTAGCAAAGCTGAGTGGATATTTTTGAAAAGAAATAGTTTAAACTAAAATGCTAATCATTGGTTTTAACCAAATGTAATGTCCTACTCTCATTTTACGAATTAAACTTTCTGGTTTTTCCTTTTGCAAATAATGGACAAATTTTTCATATATTTGTTATTTTAATCATAAGGTAAAACAAAATGATAGTGAAAGAAAATAATTACTTTCAGATAGAATGATGCAACTGACTTGCTGTTGCTTGCATTTTTGGGTTTGGTTTTTTGTGAGAAAGCTGAAAAAATAATGCAGGCTTGGTCTAAAATTGTTTCCCATGCTTATCTAGTTTGGTCAGCAACCAAAAATTAAGTCATTTGGATACTTTTGGTAGACAGCGCCAGGTCCTTCCAAGGTTTCTGAAGCCTCCAGGAATTCTCAAAGATACAATACAGATTCCCTTGTCCATAAGAGTACATCAAAAAAGTGAAAAAGCCTGCACTGAAGTGCCATCTTGCCATGGAACTTAATGATCAATGACACCATTGAACCGTTTGACAGAAATTTGCCAACGCGCACAATCTGGCTTACAAACTGAGTTTGTATTTCAAAGGCTCTGAACTTGATTTCTGTCTAGTAAGACAGTATTAAACAGGTGGAATCAGGAGTTTCCTTTTGCTAGAACACAAAATTTTATTTCTTTTGTCTTTTGTAGAGTGAGTAAGAGTTTGTCTATGTGTCTATATTATGTCTATTTGTTTAGAATATGTATGATATATTCCCAATTTATCATTTGGTATATTATATTAAAGGTATTACCAAAGTGTAAGTTCACCATGATATGCATTTTTCATCCCTATATGCAATTTGTTTTTTTTGTATGAATAGAAATCACAGAATCTTTAAAAATTGGCATTTGTGATTAATTATTGAAAACAAAGGACAATAATATTATTTTTTTGATCCCGAGTAATTTGGCTCACATTGCTTTTTTAATTTTTTTTTCATATTCATTCCTAAAGGGAGTAGAAGGATTGAGTGGAGAACGAGGAGAGGTAAGTATTTTTGAATGACAAATATAGTATTAAAAAATGAATCCATTTGTTTCTGCAAATTATGTGAGCTGTAAAATGTGTGTTTACAGTCTTATTTCCATACTCACATCTCTAAAATCAACAGAAGAGAACTGAATTGAGAAATATCAGAGAAGAGAAAGAGGTATTTGTTAAAAAGAGACATAGTGAAATATATATTTCATGAAATGAAAGATTAAAAAAATGAAGCCAGGTATATACTTTAAGAGAATTAAACAAACAAAGAAAACGAGAAGGAGCTGGTTGAAAAAAGCAAATAATTTAAGCAAAAGAAATCTAAAGATTTTATGTGCATTGAAAAATAAAAATATATTCATAAATGAATACAGAATACTTGATCAAAATGATCCATATTGTTCAGCAGCAGCCCATAATGGCAGGGCAGGATACAAAAATAAGGAAAAGATACACAAAGGATCCTTCTTTTATACCTTCACTCTTCTTGGTAGTCAACAAATTAGGGGGATTTAAGCTAGAGATCAAGACCATTGCATTTAATGTCAATCTTAAATTTGCCTAATTCTTTTTGAACTGTGCTGATATACTGTACTTTCAGCTTCCATAGAAGTCTGTGGTAAGGACTTTCACAGCTGAACTTCTTGTCTTGTGTGTTTTAACCTTTACCAGTGAAATTTCTTTGTGTGTCTTTATTTCAAAACTGATGAAAAGAACAAAGTTGGGGTTTTTTTGGAGGATTCTGTCTTTGAGGCTGACTCAGAAAATGCAGGGCAGCATTCTTTCTCTCTACTACTACATTTATACAAGAATAGTACAACACAGCCTGAAACTTGAGGGGCATAAGGGGAAGCCTGTTTGGACTGCTCTTGGTCTGTCAGAAACTGCATTTGTTGCTCTCCAAGATGTTTTTAGAAGTCTCATCTTTTCTTTTTTTTTCTTGTGTTTGGCTAATGTAGATATATTTATGGCCAGACCTTTTAGTCTTTGTGTTGTGCTGTTTAAAAATTGGTATTTAAAAAATTAACTTTATTAGTTATTTTTTATTTATTCCAATATTTTGTGAAATCAGGGCATACACTGTCCCATTAATATGATTCTCATTATAATCTGTTTTTTTTCTTTTGCAAATAATGGACAAATTTTTCATATATTTATTATTTTAATCATAAGATAAAACAAAGGGGTAGTGAAAGAAAATATTTTTTTTTCAGATAGAATGATGCAACGATTCCCATTAATATAACTTTATTTAGGGATTTCTTTGTTCAACCCTTTTTCATTAAAGCATTGTTGCATATCAGTAACTGGACATATTCATTGGAAGCTCAATTCTGATAATTAAAGAATTTTATGCATTTAAACATATAAATTGCCCTATATGCTACTGTGGTTCTATGAAACACTTAAAATTATTGTCTGGCATACAGGTGTTTTGCTAAATCATTGCCAAAATTGGTAAAAGATTCCTCGTATTCTATTGAACTACCCTCTTTAAATATTGTAAATCATGGCAATAATATATTTCTTCTGAAAAATCCTTTTAATAATATTCTTACTATACACTAGGATATAGGAAATGTCATTGTGTTTACTTACCAGACCTATAAAATTAGTTTATTTTCTGTTTTTATAAAATACGTTGTCTTTTGTTAGACTCTTACTCCTCAATAAAACGTTTCTTCAGTCTATAGTTCTCAGCACTTATCGAGCTCTTTTCCTTTTCTTTTTTTGTTTTCTTTGCCAGTAGCAATGTTCAACAAACAAGGCCACACATGGGATGTGGCTGAGCATTACAAGACCAAGATATACTGCAGAAAATGTTCCCTCAGCAGTTTCATTTGCGTTTTGGCAAGTTCTGCAGGCAATTGTGCTGATGCTTCCAATGTTTTGTCCTGGTGTTTTTATACTGACTTCTTGCCTGTAATATTTTTCTACAATAGATGCCATTTTCCCAATATTTCACTGGTTCTTAATACTTTCTAGCCCCTTTAGCATGTAGTCCAAATAAATCAACTTTCAAGTCCGATGTCTTTTACGTAAACATAGTCCATAGCTGTAAAAGTAATTAAAATTAAAACAAGTAACTTCTAGCTACAAGCACAGCATGATTTTCAGATCCCAGCACATATAGCTTCTAGCATAGCCACAGGCAGCTGCATACGCTCCATATGTTTATATCTGAGCCTTGCTGACCCTGTTAAATGAAAAAAAATTATAACTATGTAATAGAAATGAACAAGTACAAATCTACATGGTGTGACTAAGACTATCAATTCTCTATGACTACAACATTCAAGTTGACAGTATCAAGAAAGTAAAATACAACTACAGCCTTGAAAACGTCAGTTCTGAATTAGTGTTTAACTTCTGTAGTGTAGTATGTACTGCTGCTCAGTTCATGCATAGCATCTTACTGGTGGACCATCTTTCCAGCAGTACTCACAGGCACTTGAGTGACATCTGTTACATTTTGTCTTATTTCTCTGTTTTTTTTTTAAGAGGAAAAACTACCTGCTTTATTTTAGTAGCTAGCTCTCTGCATAAAACTGAGTAATCCGATACTGAATTTGAAGCTGGCTACCCTGTAATAATTCATGTGGAGAACTCTGAGCATTGTTACTAATTCAGACCAGGCCAGAAAGCTTTGAATTTTTCTGATCTAAAGAATTTTGATAAGTACTATGTAGAATGATACAAATTAATATAAATACCATAATTTAAAATTCAGTATAAGTCTATGAAGACTGTATGCCTGAGTGCTTCTTAAACTTGCATTATTTGCTTCAATAAGTTTTGTCATATATAGTAATCCTGCTGCCTTGTTTCCATAATTCCATCTAAAGTAGTTGGAAAGGGCGAAAGAAAATTTTGAAGCAACTGATAACATTATGCAGAAACTGTGCAAAAATGGAAGGAAAAAACTCATCAGGGAGCAAACATAGTGTACTAACTTTAATCTTGGGCACGTACCAGATTACATTATACTGATTTTTTGTTGGCTCCAGCATAGGGGAAGAGTTCCATATGAACTAGTGCAGAAGGTAATTCCACACATAGAAGACCCATTGCTTTGATGAAGGTATATCAAAATATTTTCCAGTATTGTTTTAACCTTTTCCAATGAAACAATTGGACTACAGTTCTTATCAAACATATGGAGAATAAATGAAGTCAGAAAAAAAAACAACAAAACCACTTAACTGAAATCAAACTTTTTTTCCTTTGTCTTATACACTACAGACATAGGGTAAAAGTTTTGATTATTGTAGTAAGTTTGCCAAGAACTTCGGTGATGCCAGAATTTCACTTCTAATTTTTCCAGCCTTCTAAGGATTTTAATGTGCTGTAACAAATGATCCAATTCTCATGAAAAGGTGAATAAAGCCTTTCCTTCCATATGTTAACAAGGAAGACTATTTTGTTTTATATTAATTAGTCAGTAAAATGGGTCCTTAAGGTTAAAGAAAATATAATGGTAATTTATTTCTAGTTATATTTGGCAAATAGTTGTATCTGAAACATTTACTAAAGAATCTAAATACTTCAGTACATTTTAGTAAAATAGTTCTCATCAGTATCAAGTTAATTTTCAGTGACAACTTATATTCGTTTTATGAAGATCATCAATGAATATTTTCTCAGAATGCTACCTAGCTTCCAAATGGTCTGTGAAGATATAATTGGCTTTTTGTTCATTTTCATTCCAGAAAGGGGAGAAAGGAGATCCAGGTATTCGAGGCATCAATGGGCAAAAAGGAGAATCCGGTATCCATGGTATGGTTGGACCTCCTGGTCTCAGAGGTCAGCCAGGAGACAGAGGACCCCCAGGACCACCTGGATCAGATGGAAAACCTGTATGTACAGGACCTCAAACTTGTCATTTTGGGTACTTTAAAAACCCCAAACAAATGCGTGCTGTCTGTTTTTTTGACTGTTCTCTGTTCAATTCAGGCACGAGAATTTTCAGAAGAATTTATTAGACAGGTGTGTTCAGATGTACTGAGAAGTAAGTTTCAAAGCCTTTTTACTGTTCTTGGCTTGTTTAAAGTGCTAAAGAAGTTTCCTGATAATTATAAAGATGCTTTCTTGAAAGGAAGATCAATATTGCTGATTTATCACTTGTTTTCCTGCAGGTGTGGAAATATATTTCCACACTACAGGTTCCATACTTTAACGTCTTGTTTTCTAAAGGTATCATATTCTCTAAAGAGAGGAAACTACTGTTGTATTAGTGGCTAGGGGGCAATATTTTTATATTTTATTGTTGCAACACGCTAAGCAATTTTTTGTTTGAATTCTCCCAGCTCAGTTGCCTGCCATCCTCCAGAGTGGAAGGCTACAAAACTGTAACCACTGTCAATCCCAAAGTGCTTCTCCGGGACTTCCAGGACCACCAGGTCCAAGAGGCCCTGAAGGCCCAAGAGGGTTTCCTGGTTTACCAGGAAATGATGGCATTCCAGGGCTGACAGGCATCCCAGGTCGCCCTGGGGCTCGTGGGACAAGAGGTACTGTGTGCGTGTGTCATGGTGTGAATGGCCTTTATGACTGTTTTCTGCTTCCAGTTTTGGATGGGATTAGTGCAGGGTGGAGTAAGGCAATAGCTGGGTTTGTATCACAGAGTGTAACTGATGACATGGTCTAATGTGAATGTTTCACTGCTTACAAAGAACGTGTGTCAGAAGAGGAGAAAATACAAGAACACAACAAGATAGCTAGTGTTCAGTTCTACTATAGTGAAACTTTGTTTTGATCTTCTTAGAGAGTTCTTAGTCTCATGTAAATGTTTTAAACTGCATTTACATTATTTTCTTTAGATCAAATATGCTTAGACATGGATTTTAGTGTATTGCCATGTTTTCTGGTTTCTTTTCTTCCAGACTTCTTTGTTTCTGCTATTTTAAAGAGCGGTATTTATTCACTGGCTCTTTACTATCTGCTAGGCTGATTTTTGGCATGTGACAATCTTTATGCTCCCTCTGATTTCCTGGGGTTTTCTCCTTTCTTTCTTTTTATCTCATCAGGATTTTTACTCCTTTCTTTATGCTTTTCTTAAACATTCTGATTTCTTTTTAGGCAAGCTAGGGTTTATGCTTTCAGGTAACTCATCCGTTCACACATTCCAACTGATTTCTGTGATGTATTTGCAGATTTTAAGTTAAGTATGTATATATAGTCTGGAGCTAGACCAAGAGACTGGGTGAAGTCCATAATTTGGTAACTGGTCCCAGCAGTGCCTGTGTTTCCTACAGCATCAAAACAATCAGGAAAGCTGTATGAAATACAGCTGACTAGTACTGTGCCGGGGGTAGACAGGCAAATGTGCAGTTTTCCTCTGGAGCTGACACTGACAGTTCTGGCTAATCTGTAAGAGTTTGAAAAATAGATACCTGTTTCTATGAAGAAACTGAATTTGTAGGATTGTACTAGTGTAAAAGAGCACATATTTTGCCCCTCTCAGTATTTCTTCAGTGGAAATTTAATTCTGCCACGTGTTGTGGAAGATCGGCTATATAACCTGTATTGCACAGGGGCTGTGGTGAATACCGTACACTTCCTTCATACAACTTCTTAAAAGCTTTGCCAATGGAAAGGCAATGACAGCAAATTTCTTAATTGCCCATCATCTGTTCCCTCAACTCATAGCGGCTGTCTGCTTAACAGGTGCTACATCAGCTCTCTTGAGTAGAAATTATGATAATTTAGAACCCAGTTACACTGTACAGGTTACAAGGAAATGCTTATTTTACATCCCATTATTTGCTTTTGAACTATTGTGTTTTTTATTCAGTAAGAATTATCAAATGCTGACTTCCTAATTCATTCGATGAAAATATTCTTAGTGTACAAAAATATACATGTGTTTGTGAATTCACAGGACTGCCAGGGAAAAATGGCGCAAAGGGCAATCAAGGAATTGGGGTTCCTGGGATCCAGGGCCCACCAGGACCTCCAGGTGAGGAATGGTTCAGCTGTGCAGATTCAGTGCATGCTACCAATTTCCAAAAGAATGTGGTTTAGAAAAAAATGTTGATATAATTTGGGAAAATTGAGATAGTGCTTACTCATCTTAATTACCATATATGGTTTATGGCTAATGCCTGTCTTTTGCATGCCTTTTAAATTGTCATATAATACAATATTTAATGTAAGACAGGTCTTGTTGAGATTGGTACCTGAAGCTGCTGTTTCTTGTTAGATGGATCTTGAAGTCAGTCATTATCTGAAAACTGAGCCCTGATATAATCATGTGACTTGTAAGCATTGCTTAGTGAAGGAAAATGTTCTTCCTGACAGCAGCGTATTCATGCAAAGTGCAAAGTCGAGCATTTGGAAAAGATATTTGGGCCTGATCCAAAGCCAGAGAAACGAATAGAAATAGGACAACTCTGATTCATGCCATGGTGGTTCCAGATTATATGATAAAGTATAACAATGTACTAAAGTAGATTTTTATATTTTCTTTTAAAAGGTATTTTTATTTAAAGTGTTTTTAAAAAAATTGTAATAAGCTATCATGTTGTTTATATAAACATATAAGCAGTTCGTGACAAGAAGTGCCTTTTTCAGAAAATGACGTTTTCTTAATCTGCATACTTCATCAAAGAGCAGGGGGTTTGTGGGTCCGTACTTGCTTGTATTTTCATTTAGTAAAAATACTCTGTAATGTATTTGTTTATTGCATGTGTGTCGTTAAGGTCCTGAAGGTCCACCGGGTATGAGTAAGGAAGGACGTCCTGGAGAGCGTGGGCAGCCCGGTAAAGATGGAGATCGTGGCAGTCCGGGAATGCCAGGACCGGTTGGACCTCCTGGAATTTGCGACCCATCACTATGTTTTAGTGTAATTGTGGGGAGAGATCCATTTAGAAAGGGACCAAATTATTAATTTGTGATACAATAATTTAGAGGAATAGGTATGGTGCTTGTCTTTTGTGGTCTTTCAAGTCTCAGGAAGGTGACCAGCAATAATCCCATAAGCAGGAACAAAAGTACCTCTGACATTATAAATATATAATGATCCCAGAGGTTACACATTCCTTTAGAAAAGAAACTCCAATAATTTTTTTGTAACTTGCATCAATTGAATCTCAAGTGTTCTAAAGAGATCATGTTTTAATAGGAATAAAATTAACTATAATATTTGATATTTAGTATTTAAGTGTCCTATTATACTCCTGTTACCACTGAAGTCCTTTGCAAAATTGCTGGAGATGCCACTGGGAGCAGGATTAGGCCTTAAGTGGTATTGGTCAGGTATAAATTACTGTGAAATTTTTCACATGCAGCCAACATATACAGTATTTGATTTTGAAAGAATGTGGCTGGCTTTGACTTCATATGTGTGTGAATCTCATTGGCTTGTGTACATTTCGTATGTCATAGCTCCAAGTGTTCTGTGAGCGAAAGCATATATCAGATTTTTATAAATTAAGAGAAATATCTGGACTTATTATGGAAGTAATATCATCTATTTTGCCATGCAACTCTTTGCTTAAAACCAAAGTGGAATGCAAGGGTAGAACTACTGGTTCAAGAAGGGCCAAGGTTTTATTGAAGACGGTACTGTCAGCTACAAAAGGTCAAAAGATTCCATGTGAGTGATTCATCTTATATGAAACCAGCATTAAAAATAAAAAAGAACAAAAACCTGGTATAGCTGGCTTGTAGCTATGATTTGACAAAAATAAAAATAAAAAAATGTTTGCACAACCCCAATGCAACAGTTCTGCGTAATTAATTATGAAGTTATATACTCTTCACTGTTTCTCCCCAGGGACTGCAGTTGCCAAATTGAAGAAGTAGGTTTACAAGGAGAAAGGTCTAACTGCTGGCTGACTAGCTGCAATGTTTGTTACGCTGTTTCATTTTTCATTTTAAGCGAGCTATGTGTAATTTTCATTGTATGCTTTGCTAATGAGGTGTATTGCTTGCTTTTACATAAAGAGCAAAGGCACAGTTCCCATGAGAATTTAAAATCTGTTTCTTAAATTAAGGCAGAGTCTTGTATTGAACTTAATCGGCGCTTTATAAGTGGCTTTTTCTAATGTGTTGTTTTTCTGTTGTCCTACTATCAGAGATTGGTAATATGCTTGACATTCAAGGTAAAATAAAATTTTGTAAAGAACTGGTGGTAGTTTGATAAGCGATTGCAAGAGTCACCTGTGTCCTGTGTCAAAGAAAAGAGTGATGCCTATAATACATGGAGGGATAGTTCCACCTTGCATCTCTTCCTTTTTGCCCCCAGTGTCCTTCCCTTTCCTCTGGAGAAAGCACCGTCCCTGGGAGCAGCACCTTTCTGCTGGGCTCCCGTCGCCTGTGGGGCAGGGAGTGCCAGAGCAGGTGGCTGCACTGGGCCCAGTGGCTGCTGAGCGCCCAGAGCTGCGTCCCGCGGAAGGGTGCTTGCAGTGAGTAGCTTAGCCAAACCACAGCCTTGGTTATAGCCGAGTGCAATCATTAGCGTCTCCTAAAACCTAGTCTAAAACCCTCTCCAGCCTGTCCATGTCTTTTTGCATAGTGGGGACCAAAACTGAACACAGTATTCCAGGTGTGGCTTGACACGCGCTGTGTAGAGTGGGATAATGACTTCTTTATCTCTGCTGGTGTTGGTGACTAATTCACCTCTCCTGTTTAACAGCAGGCCAACATTTTCCTTCTGCTTCTGTTTGTTGTTTACATACCTGAAGAACCCTTTCTTGTAGTTTTTGACATCTCTGGCCAATTTCTATTCAGGCTGAGCTTTTGCTTTTCTAACTGCATCTCTGCACGCCCTGGCAATGCCCTTGTAGCTCTCAACAGGTATTTGTCTGCTTGTCCATCTCTGGTATGCTTCTCTTTTGTTTTTGAGCAGTCTTAAGCCAAGGGGGGTCTCTAGCTCTGTCTACTACCCTTACCTTTAAGGGGAAGAACTGTTTTTGTGCTTCTAGGAGAGTGTTCTAGAAAAACTCCCAGGACTCACTAGCTCCTTTATCCTCCATGGAAGCTTCCCACTGAATCCCTCCCAGCTGGCCTCTGAGCGAACTGAAGTTTGGTCTTCTAAAATCTACAACTTTTGTCTAGTACTAAACTCCAGTGTGCTCAGCAGGGTCTCAAACTCCGCAATATTGTGATCACTGCAGCCAAGGCTATCACTAACGGAGATATTACAAAGCAGGTTTTCTTTGTGAGCAGCAAGTCCAGCAGTGCCTCATTCCTGGTTGGGGCATCTAACATTTGTATGAGGAAGCAGTGTTCTATGCATTCCAGGAACTTGATGGATGACCTGTGAGCTGCTGTATTGTTCTTTCAACAAATGTCTGGGTAGGTGAAGTCACCCATAAGAACCAGGTTCTGTTGACCTGAGGCTTGCTTAAGTGACCCAAATATTGCTTCGTTGGCCTTATCATCTTGGTTTGGAGGTCAGTAGCAGATGCCTACTGTAAGATTGTTCTTGGAGACAATCCCTCTGATCCTGACCCAGAGGCATTCGATAGGGCTTCCCCAATCGCCATAGTTGAATTCTATGCACTCAAGGTTCACAACATAGCGACTCCTCCTCCTCTTCGTCCCTGCCTGTCTTTATGAAACAGCCTATAGCCATCCATTGCGATCCTCCAGCCAGGTGAGTTGTCCCACCATGTTTCAGTTTTTGCAATGATATCATAAATTTCTGACTGGGCGCAGAGCTCCAGTTCTTCTGTTTGTCCTCCCAGGCTGCATGCGTTAGTATACGTACACCTGAGGTGGTTGGTCTGGTTCTCATCTTGGGAGGCAGCTAGGAAACATTTGTCTTTTTTTTTTTTT
>VUYV01000024.1:1356329-1540610 GCA_008711295.1 Anarhynchus alexandrinus
TTTTTTTTTTTTTTTTTGTCTATGGAAATCAAAGAGAGGCACTTTTCTTCTACTCCTTCTGGTATCTAAGGTAGCTCAGTGTGGTCTAGCATGAGTATTTCTTCACAGTGCTGCTCAAAGAATACAATCTCAGTACGTCATTGTTACAACTTTAAAGCAAAATCTTATGTTGGAGCTATTTCACTTTGTATAATAAGATAGTAAGAAAGATTCACTTTGAAAACTAAATAAAAAGGCTTCACTGAATGTAAAACAAACTTCAAACACTTGATCATAGAATCATAGAATCATAGANGAACCTATTTGATTACCTTAACTGCTGAGCTGTTTGGAAGCTTTGAGCTTCAGTACAGCTTTATCTTTGGTATTTTGCTCTGAATTTGAGTCTGTGAACCTGTCACATTTCTACAAAAAGGATTTGGTTTTGACAAGTTGGAATTTTCCACAGAAAATGCTAACCATCTGACCTGTGCAGGTGCCTCTTTGAAAGCTAATAACAGCATAGCTTATTTAAATGAAGAAAAACACTTAGAAAACCTAGTTCTATATGATTAAATAGCCAGAAACTATTAGCAAGTGTCTTACGTCACATTGAAATGATAGGTTATAGCCTAGGAACCTGTGATTTCGATTATTGCTCCTTATAAGATTTTGTCAAACCAGAATTTAGCTGACTTCACAGTCATTTAATTTTCTGACTTCATTTGATATAGTGGGATTATACAGTAAATGTAGGTGTGTTCAAGATTGTATCTTGATTGGATCCTTTAACTGAGAATATGAATATTTTTCCCAGATCTTCGCCGAATTTTAAAGTAAGAGGTTAAACAAATGGTATGAACTTGAATATTATCAGAATAATGATCCACAGGAGAGAGAGACTCTTATTTACTATTCATGCAAACTGTATGAGGTTCTTGTGGGTGTTGATCTGCAATCAGAAGCTGTGAATAAAAAAAAAAGTCACTGTGAAGCGTGTCACCATTTAACTACCAGACATTGCCTGGAAACAGTTAAGAGAAACTCTGTCAACTGACATTTACTCACTCTTCTGATGATAATCTTTAAAACTAGATCTTGGGCTAATTTTTAAGCAGAGGGTAAGATGCAAAAAGAGTTTCTGGACTTTTTTTAGTAGCATCTTGCTGTGTGACCTTGAGTTAAAAAATACACTCCCTGGTTGGTATAGTGCCTCTTGGTGTCTGTAAAGGAACTATGATTCACTACACTAAATTTTGAATACAGCTTCAACTCATATCTCTCTGTGTATAAAATGGATTTAAAATTTACCACTTTACTGTGGTCATCGATCGCCATTACCTCTTAGATACTGAGGCATGTACTTGGGCATAAAGATACAGAATTGCAAAGTATTACTGTGGGAACTGAATTTCTTAATGAAAGCTTAGCGGTGTATGGAGCTCAGCAATTTGCATCTCTGAGAATCATGATCTTAGGGAAGTTTGGAGTAAACACATCTGGAGTGATGTGGCTATATGTACATATATCTAATTTAGTAAAAGACCAGATGTCACAGATGGCTTCCACATGTGCAGATTGATTTTGTGAAAAAAAATATATATATGTATATTAGGGGTGTGTGTATATATATGTATATGTATGGTTCTCAGTTCTTCATTT
This sequence comes from Anarhynchus alexandrinus, assembly GCA_008711295.1. Classification (NCBI taxonomy): domain Eukaryota; kingdom Metazoa; phylum Chordata; class Aves; order Charadriiformes; family Charadriidae; genus Anarhynchus; species Anarhynchus alexandrinus. The sequence continues at coordinate 1,357,971 of VUYV01000024.1, forward strand.
GTTTAACTGAAAGATATCATAGTCTTCCAATTAAAAATGAAAAAGTAAAAGAAGATAAGCTGGTCTTCTTGTAAGAACTGAACTATTACAGTCCTGCTACTGCTTCAGAGCCAAGGTGTCATTGTCAGCTTCAGGTATAGCCAGCGTATTTCAAGGTTGGTTGCCCTCTTAGAGGAGGAGCTGAGAACCATTAGCTGTGCATCTTTCAGAACTAGAGAATCTCATTTCTCGGAAAACTCAAAGTGCATTAAAATGAAATATCTTATCAGTGCATCCGACTGTCCTGGCAGTGAACACTGTCAGGATCTGTCATTATAGTTCACAGAGATTGAATCAAAGCCCTGTGAAAAGAGACTACAATATTTTCCTGTAGCGGGAAAACATAGATGATAAATCAAAATACATCTTATTAATCCAGATTCAGAGACAGTAAACCATTTTAAGAACTATTGCCTTCTGGGATGCTGTTGAAATGTTTAAAACTTGAATTAATATAAAAAATAATTGTGGGTTATTTTCTTCTGTTGATAAGCAAGATTTTCTCATAGAGGACATGACCCATGTATCCCAGAGAATCTAAGTCCATTTTTACAATGGGGAAATCATTACTATGCGATTCCTGAGTTTTTCTTTACAAACATCTTCCCCCTCCCAGTATTTACTATATGTGCATGAAGTTCTTTTTGGTAACAGAGAAATATTCTGGTGATATTCCAGTATATTGTATTGTTCTGTGTTATTCTTTCCTTTCTTGGCAAAAGATGCAAGCATTAGAAGATATTTTTCCAGAAGCAGTGTCTGGCCACTCAGCTAGATCTCCAGAAGGTATATTGGCGGGCTGGAGGCTCCTTGGTTGTCTGCCATAGGCTTAAGAACTATTTAAGTGCTCTGTATTGATTTTCTGACACTCTTTGACAAGTTTCCTGTTGTCACTGATAAAAGTACATCGTATTCTTCCACTTAAGGGAAAGGTAGGTGAGAATTCATCAGAAGATTGAGCCATGTGACTGTTACAGCATCGTATGTCCATACTGCCTGCAAAAAGCATCTTTCTCATGTTGGGACCTCGTGAACTCCAGCGAGTGTTCCATTTGTTGTTTTCAGTTTTTCCTTTTTTAAAGCATGAAAACAATTCATGGTATCTCTGTGACACATTGAAATCACATATTAAATATCATGCAAAAAAGGTGATAATGCCTAGAAACTGTGTTTCAAAGAAATAATTTTCTTGAACTGCTGAAAAATACAATGCTACCTGAGAGATGAAGGAAAAAAAAAAACAACTCGCTTCTAACTGGGGCATGATTCTTCAAGATATGGGAAGCTCTTACTGATGTGGGAGTGAATGCTACCTTTAATGTAGACAAGAGAGAGCCTGAAGAAAAAAACTGGCTTAAGCAGAACAGTAGCCTGGATAGCAAATGAAGGAGAAGGAAAAGGTCATTCTCTCTGCTCTAATATAATATGTTTTGAATGAATTGTGCTTCTCCTTGTCCTCCTCAAAAAAAATTATGAGAAAGTACCCCGTGGGTGTAACACCCCCCTTGATATGAAGTGACAGACCTCCCAGAGGTGAAAGCTCAAGACGAATGTGTCAGCGCTGAGCACCAGGAATCTCTGGCAGCCAGGACCAAAGCTCTGGATGAGAATTCAAGAGATCATAACAACCGTCCCACCCTGATATTATCTTAACTCCTGCTCTGGAAATTGGCAAGCAAATGCTAGCACTTAACAGTGTTTGTGTTATGAAAGTTTAAAGAGTTTTTTTTTATATATACACAGTAAGTCCTTTTACAATGTTTCTTAGAAAAAAAACCCCACCAAACCTAGAACTGAGCAAAAAGAATCTGGCTTTGTGTGTTGTGGTCACATAAATCTTGTACTGAATATCCAAAGCCATCTGCGCTGGGGAACTAGGTTAGTTTGCCTTCATGAGAAAGGGGCTGAACTGGCATTCATAAAATACCCCCGTGCTTACTTTTTTTTGCCCCTGCACTAGGGCTTCTGTTACACCCAGCAATCCAGCAGCCACCAGCTTTCTCAAGGGCAGTTCCTTCTTACTCAGTCTAACAGAAACACAGAGTTCAGTATTCATTTACAGAGTTCATTGTAAACGGATCACTGCTAAGTGATGACTCAAGCCTTTTGTGCACACTAGTGTTTGTTGGAGGTGCCTGCCACGTATCAACAGGCATAGAATCATAGAATGGGTTAGGTTGGAAGGGACTTTGAAGATCATCGAGTTCCAACCCCCCTGCCATAAGCAGGGACACCTCCCACTAGACCAGGCTGCCCAGAGGCATATAAACCTCTGAGCTGATATGTAGGCAGCTACTGGTGGTACCTGCAAAGTACCAACTGGCAAAAGTAAATAGCTGTTAAAAGTTACTATCGCTGCTCCTTTAACAGGCAGATGTAGTAGATAATAAGTAGGAAAACTCACTTATTTGGTGGATGTACTCAGGCAGGGCCCTCCGTGAGAAGGTAGATTTTATAAAGCTCAGCATAGAAGTAAATTAATACCATATTTCCTCACAATGACATCATTGCTGTAAGGATGCCTTTGCATTATGTGCACACAGGCAAAAGCTTAAGAAACCTTGAAATAATACTTCCATAGTAACACACTAGTGAATCATTATGATAAGCTTTACTGGTTGCGAAGTTGATAGCATAGCCCTGACCACTGTAATGTCATTTATTAAAAACTGGATGAAGGGTGAGTAAACCAATATTTAATGTATGCTTGGTGATCAGCTGATGAGAAGTAACTTGGAGCTGTGCTTGATAAGGGAGTGTGATAATGTCTGTGAACGTTCTGGTGACTCCTAGTGGGGAGACTCCAGCTCCTGTTTGTCACAAGCTGGAGCCCTTACCGAGCCTGCACGTGATAAGAATCATGAGAGCTTAATTTCCAGCAGGCTGAGGGGTGTTGCTGCTGTATGTAACACAGCTGAACTAAGTTCCTAGATATAATGGCAAAAAGGGAGAAAGCAGTGGAAAACAGGTATCAGAACTAAGCATTTTGGGATGTTAAAAGTTTTTGACAACAAAAAATGGCTCTGTGACAAGACTACATGTGGAGAATTTCAATGCATATTTGGCTTATGACAGGTTTACCTTCAACAAGTTTTCTCTTTCTGGAAGAGTTTTCACCTGAGTTGTTAGCAAACTAGTTGACCTTAAAAACCAATTGAAAAAATGGATAACAGCTAATAAAATGGGGGCGATCTTTCTGCCTGTGGACTTTGTATGAGTATTATATATATATATATATATATGTGGCTGGAACAGTATAGACTCTATATCCGTGGGAGTGCTGTGCAGCCATCTAGCCGGGAACAAAAGACCTGGTGTAGAAATGTATGTCCTGCTGACCAGAGTCAACTGGAGGAAAAATAACTGAAGCTGCCTCGTCTCCTCTCCTAGTGACATGTGGCATAGGAATATGGTTAGAGAAGAAGCACTGATGTGATAAAAGCGAAAAGAACTGCTACCTTGATCATGTCTTCCAGAGAATAACTCCTAGCTTTTATGCAGAGTAGAAGGCAGTAGGGACAATGTTAAAATGAGAGGCAAATTCCAGTGAAATTATAAATTTTATACAGTTAACACTGTTACAGTGTGAAGTCTAAGAAAATAGAGATAGCGTTTGCATCTTGGGTTGGGATTTTTTTGCTTTTTATGATTTAAAGGACAGATGGTATCTGTATGGTGATGTCCTGCAAAGTGTAATCCATAGACATTTTGTGATTTTTATTGGCTTTCTCTCTCTTTCCTTCTGCTCTCCTCCCTCAGGTCACACCCATGGCCTATCTCCTTTGGCACACGTGTAACTTGTCCATTCACTGGGTCCCTACGATATATTTTTTCATTTCTTTCACGTGATAGATACTTTATTTGTTCTGGTTTATTCCTCTATCTACAAATGACTTTTTTTTAATATGACTTTCATTTTCTTTTTTTTTTAATTACATTTCTGCTTTCTTTAAGCTCTGTCACACTGTACTGTCTCTGCGTGTCTTTATCCATGTCTTCCTTCTACTTCAGTCTCTCCTGCTGTGCTTGCAATGCTCCTGTAAATAGGAGGTGCAAAAGCCAAGTATTTCCTTGGGGCCTTGAGGGATAAAGTGCGTTACTGGAAGATGCAGAGGCTGTAGCCTGGCTGTTCAGAGCTGCGTGCCTACACCATTACCACTACGTGATGGTTCTCCCTGTGACTCATCTGGCTGCTGAGTTGTGTGAGGGGGAGAGGTCTGCTTGGAAGACATGGCAGATGCTGAACAGATCTGTTAGCAGAAGGACTCACATATCCAGTGTTGCAGGGGATCTTTAGCTGTGTGGTGGGAAGGAGCTCTGAGACATTGACAGGGGAAATCGTCACCTTTCTGGAAGCACTGCGCTTTTCTACTTTGCAGCTTTTACCAGAGCTGGAAGAATCTGGTAGTAAAAATAGTTACTCTCAGGAATAAGGTTCTTGCCTGTTTTGAACTCGGTTTCCTACATTGTGCATACAGCAAATACAGCTTAAAACACTTATTGTGCATCCCTTCCTTTACTGCTTAAAAATTGAGGCTGAGTGTTTCTTTTATTAAACAAGTTAGAGTTGGCTAGAGATATAACTAGGTGCAATTTAATGCATTGCAATATATAAGGTGTCCAACAGTCTCTTTACCCCTTCAAATCTAAGGAGTTTGATTTGCCTACCTAGCGTAACAAAACAGACCATGCAAAGGGCTGTAGCTGCCTTCTATAAATACGATGGGTTAAACAGTAGGGAGGAAAAAGAAATACTTACATCAAAGGACAATGTTACTGTACAAGCAGATGGGTGTAGTCTGACCACAGGTGAACTGCAATGGAACGCACGTGGTGAATGACAGTAGCTTTGCCTCTGTTAGGCAGAAGAGCCTATGGGAGCTGCCAGCTCCTCATGCGTAACTGTTCTTCTGATAAACACTGCCTATGGATCCACAAATGCCTGGAACAAATCCAGGAGTGTATGTCACGCTCCTACTAATTCCTTGTAGCTCTTTCTTTGACTAAGTCCTGTGGTTATGTATACAAATACTGTTTTTCTCCAGAGCTTTTACCTTTTGTTTCATACGTGTAGAATTTCTTCTACCAATATTTGTTAACTAAGCTGTACCAAAGTAAATTCCTGAGCAGAGGTAGGCAAATATTTCTGAATGAAAGGTTTTTCTTTTTTCCTTCAAATAAGATCTCTTGTCAAAATGCAGACTGAATGGGAAGGTCTTCACCAGTTGAATGAAGAATGGTATTGTTCCTCTGTGTGTGTGTGTGAGAGAGAGAAAGAGCGAGCCATCAACTCCCAGCTGTGTGGGAACTGAGTTCTCGTGTGGGCGCTTGAAATCGCTGATGATACTCAATTGGTCCAAGGTCTTCTCTGCTTCTCCATGCCAGTTCCTGCAGTTCCTGGAGTACGGATGAGGCTGCGGTAGGCAAAGGCTGGTGCTTTCAATTTGTAAACTCTTAATTTCAACCTGAAAATGAAACAATTTACTTTTGAAATATTACATCTCTCTGTGAAATTAAATATATTTCCCATGCAATTCTATACTTAAGTTCTACTGCTTTTAAACAAATCTTTAGGAATGTAGTCCTAAACTGCTGTCATTTCTGGTAGTGCAGACGCCTTTCATGTAATGTAGATTATCTGAGACATAGTGGGGTGTTCCTTTTCTCATCCTCAGATTAAAAAGTCACTGTATCAAGTTACTCAAAAAGAGACATTATTACCATGGGAATGAGAGATAACCTGAGTGGAGGTCCCAGGTTAAAGAACTCTATAGGTCAAGCTCAGTAGTTAATTCTAATACTGTCATGCCTGTGAAGGAGAAAACTTTCATTATGTCTGGGGAGTGCTCTGTTACACATTAGTGAAGATGATAGGAACATTTATTCCTTGCAAGATTATGCCATGTGTGCATTAATGGTATTACATACCATTGACTTCAAGGAAGTCAAGCAGGAAAATCTTAACATCAGTTCCAAACTCTTCAAAATTGAGAAGAACCTTTTCTCAACATTATAGCAATTTCTCATATTTACTCCATCTGTTGTGCCCATATGCCAAGTAAAGAAATACTGTTTGGAAGAAGTGAAATTTCAATCATCTCCAGTAAAAATATTTGGATTCTGCAGAACTTTATATGTACATAACAAAATGTTCCTCCATCTAAATGCTTAAAACAAATGTTTAAACAAATTGTCATCTGTTAAAATGCCCTGAGAGCCCTGGGCACGGGGTGTTGACAAATGGAAATTCGTTTTTATAGCACATATACTAATGGCAATTCTTTTATGGTTATGGGAGATGTTCCAGCATATCCCCCATGCTCAGCAATCTCGTTTGCCATGCTGGATCATCAAAAGAAAGACACATGCTTGTGAACCTTGGCATGGTCATCTGCTCATTTTCCTTGTACAGATAATAGGAAGGGGATGTTCTCTCCACTTCCCCCCTGCCCTGGTTCTTCAGGGTCTTTCTGGAGTCACTTGGCTTAAGACTGTGGGAGAAATCCCAAGTTAAATTAAGGATTACTCTACTTTCACATCTGCATTACAAGTGGGGTCAGCTGATCTCTCTTCTCTGCCAGTCTTGACTTCTGTTTTGCAATTCTTGTGTACGTGGGGTGCACCAGCCTGGCCTCCAGGAGGTCTTTCACATCCGTTTAGATTCAGAAAGCCATATAGCCCATGACCCACCTGAGGCTCAGTTCACTTGCCCACATACAATGTCTATATGTATGTGGTATATGGTTGGCTTGCAGATACCTGAATCTTGGCCAGTGTGCAACTTGTGTGAGAGGCTGAAGTGAGGTCTTCTGTCACTGAGCTGTCACATATGTGAGCCCTCAGAAATTACTTCCTTTCCTTATTTTCATCATTGCTCATCCATCAGATCACAGAATTCGTGAATCACATGTGTAAGTGCAAGTAGATCAGTAAACTCCTTGGGATGTTAGACCTGGAAGTACTTATGGGCTTCAAACTAGACGTGTAGGGGCTTTACTTATTTGTGGCCTTCTAAATAGCAGAAAAAAATACTGCCAAGAGCTGTACATAGGAAGCAGCCTTTAATAACAGCTTTGTCAAACTGCCAAACTTCTGTGCTGGGATAAAATTATCACGTGGTCTTCACTAACAAATTATATTCATATATATACTCATGTATAGGGCTCTTTTTTTTGTGAAAATGTTAATTACAGATATAGCTGAGACACCACATTTTGCATGAAAATATATTTTTCTTTCAAAATATCAATTTAGACAGTGCAGCTAAGGCCCAGATCCTTTCTAAATGGGGAAAAAACCCCACCAAATCCCAAAAAACCTAAACCCCTGAACTTCTGGTGAATATAGAGATCACTCAGATCAGTAACAGAAAAATAAAAAATTCTGGAACTAAAAGAAACATTTTGAAGTGCTTCCAGCTACTACAGAGATAATAATTTACAGAGATAATGCTTGTATGTTAACTGTTAATATAAAATTTTACTGTTTTGTTTTGTTTTGTTTTCAAATTTTGCTTTGAAACAAAAACTAGGACAAAGTTATTCAAATTTCTCTGAGGAAAGAGCAGTCAGTGTTATATACCTACCAAATCACATGGTGCCCAGTACCAGGATTTCAGTGGTGAAGAAAACAGCTACAAATTCATCAGACTTCAGTGGGCTCCAGACAAGGTTTCTGAAACAAGTATTGAAATTGAAGAATACAAAAGAAACAATTAATTTTAGGAATGACCTCACCTTTAATCACCTTTTACTTCTTACTATATCTATGCACTATTTCTAAAAGAATACTAACATGCTGTAGGATAGAGCTAAGAATCAAAAAAGTTAGAAACAACAGGTTGGAAATACATTATCTGCCTGGAAGCACTGATTTGGTGGGTTTGTGAAGAATTTTGTTCATAAATTACTGACATCTGCCTTTGGCAAGTTACTTAAAACTAAAAGAGTGGATTTGCTTTACTACAACATTTCTAAAACACAGGAGAACATCCCAATGCAGCCTTTAGTACAATATTTTAATGCCATCTTTTTTATTTTCTCACTCTGCCTTAGGCTTAATGTTGCAGGCCACTAGTCATAGCAAAAAAAAAAGGGGGGGGACAGGTAAGCAAAAGTGTCATTAGTGATTTAGATATCTGAAGGAGCTGCAAAGTTATTTGATGACATTCCTAGATAAAGCTAGGAAAAACTTTCTAGTGAGCAATTTTCCATGCAATAGAGAGAGGTGAGTTCTTTCTCCTTCTCCCAGCAGTGGTCGTGACCCATCTGATTGGAGGAGAAATTCCTCCATGATCTAAAACATGATATTCTGTTTAAAAATATGTTCAGACAAAATGTAATTCAAGAGACTTTGGTACAATGAGGAGCACTTGTACACATTGCCTGAAAATGCTATTTGATGACGTGGACCTCATCTCTGCCTCCTCTTTACTGTGCTCAAGGTAGTGAATGAATAGCTCAGCTTCAACTCTATTAAAAGTTCACCTTTTTGTGAACTTTTCAGTGAATTATGTGTACTTTGCCATGAAATTCTCTTCTCAAACTGTTTAAGATAGTTGAAGATCAGTGCTGCACAGAAGTCAAAGACAGTATTTTGTGTTTGTGCTTTATCTGTTTTCATTTCATTCAGAAAACAGATGCAGCTAATTAATTTAAAGTGCAAACATTTCTGAGCAGTTCAGCAATGTTCATTCAGCTTTAGAAAGTATATATTCAGTGCTAACATGCATGATCAAGTTCTCTCTGCAATATCTTTCTCATTTGAAAGCTCATTTAACACAACATGGCATCCGAATCAGTGCATGTGAAGTCATGTTGGCTGAAAGACGGTACCAATTTACCATTCCATGCTGTTTAGGACTGAGTGTATTCTTTCATATTAAAAAATAACCCAGAATTTGAAGAGGAAAAGCATATGCTAAACACTATTCAGAAACAGCAGAGCTTCAAGTGTTCCCAGAGTTACAGCTGAAGGAATGCTGCAGGCGTAGTTCCCTTGTTCCTCATTAGAACAAGTGCCTGTCCAGTAAGGAAAGGGTAAATTCCAGGTCTGAAGGGATAATTGCCTTTCTAGATGAAGCTATTACACTGGTTTTCAAACTGATTTTTCTTCAAATTAGGGGAGGATACAAATCAATAACCAAGTATTTCCTATTCTTTGGAATAAGAATTAATCTTTTCATGCTGTGAGTAAATCATAGAATCATAGAATGGTTTAGGTTGGAAAGGACCTTGAAGATCATCGAGTTCCAACCCCCCTGCCATAGGCAGGGACACCTCCCACTAGACCAGGTTGCCCAAGGCCACGTCCAGCCTGGCCTTGAACACCTCCAGGGNTGAAGCTATTACGCTGGTTTTCAAACTGATTTTTCTTCAAATTAGGGGAGGATACAAATCAATAACCAAGTATTTCCTATTCTTTGGAATAAGAATTAATCTTTTCATGCTGTGAGTAAATGTGTAAGCCTCAGTCCCTAATTAATGAATCAGATGCCATAACTCAAAGAAAGCAGGTGTTGGCTTTCATTTGGAAGAGATATTTCTTCCAGACTGACTGAAGACAAGGCTTGAAATTCCCCTTATCATGACAGCGAGCACTCAGGAAAACAACTCGTTCAAGAGGTGGAAAATCTCTGGACTCACTCACCATGCCACTGGGAGAGTGAGTATTATCGCTCAAGGAGCCGACATGAAGGGGTTTAAGGGGTTTAAGGGAATTGAGCCAGACCCAGTATAGCCAGTGGCCTGGAGGGCTGGCTTCAGGGCCCGGGGTGAGGTACCTGGGTTTCCTGAATGAGTAAATCGCTGTTGAGAGTGAGCTGAGAGGGAAAGGTTTAGGAAGGGATCAGCCTTGGATTCTGCCCTGGGGTCACCTCTCCCAGTGCTGGGAGGGGAGTGAAGCATCCATCCTATTAGCAACATCTGAAGTTAGCCACGTGAAGGTTTTCTCCTGATACATACCGACATGATTGTAATTTCCCTTTCCTATAAAGTGGGCTAGTTTTGAAAGCACTCATCCAAAATACAGGTGAGAGCATTTGATTCCTGCTCGAGAGAGAAGGGTTCAACTGGGCTGCAGGGAGGAGCAGGAGGGAGAGAATCACTGTACAGCCCAGGCTATGGGGCACCTACCCAGAAGCTGCGTGTGGGAAAGTGGAAATCCTACTCCTGCTCCCAGAGAAGTTTACACGTTTGAATGCCCATTGCCTACAGAAACTGGTTTTGAAAAGACACCCGATTACAGTACTTGCAGTTAAATGTCTTACAAGTCAGACCGCTGCGGTTGTGCCCCCACCCTGGTGCAAATGTTTACGGAGTGACATGAGTTAAACGCAGAGTGACAGCGCTCCTGGATAGACTTTAGGTTGGTGTTTTGGCTGGGAACTTGAGTGTCTTACAGCCAAGAAGGTTGAAACTCCTCCCTGATTTCTAGGTGCTTCCCTTAGCACCTGCGCCACAATGGATGCTGCTGCCGACCTCTTGCAGATGGGCAGCCGCACTTTGAAGGAGACTGTGAGTGGCAGAGCTGGCTGCAGTGGGGATCCTGGACTGAGGGTTGGGGCAGGATTTCTGCAGGGGACAGCCTGGCCCAGGAATCCTGCCTGCCTGAGAAATAAATCATGTGCCGTGTTTCTCCGCTTTGCTGGTGTCAGAGGGCTCCTGGCACGTCCTCTGCCGCTACTGCTCTGTGTCCTGGAGCCTGCTGAGTCCTTCCTACCTTCATACCACCTCCCAGACAACCAGAATCAGAACTGACAGCACAGGCAGTCAAGGCGGGGGGAGCTTCTGCCCCCCTCTGGGTCAGAGTGGGTAGCTCTGAGAGCATGGTACCCCCCCCAGGGGCACCTGAGATGTTTGGAGGTAGCTGGGCCAGCCACAGACCCCATCATGGGGTCAGCCAGGCTGTTTTGTGCCAAAACCACCTTCTTGGTATGCCCACGCATGGATGGTGAGGACAGGGCTTGAATTCAGACACCAGGTCAACTTCACATCTGCTTTTAAGCAGCAGTGTCACGCTATCAAAATGGTTGGGTAACTTCAAAGGAGAAGGTGCGGCAGCGCTGAGGGCGGGCTGCTCTCTGCATCAGGCAGTGCCTGGCTGGGGAAGGGGGAGTTCAGGGTCGCGGGTTTTGACTGAAACATTCAATTAGTTGTTTTGTGGGTTTGGCCATTTCCAGTCCTGGTCCTGGGCCCAAATGAGCAAAATTACCATCCACATAAAAGATGAAAACCTCCACCCTGAGATTTATAATTGTCCTGCTATAAAATTCCTCCTACAATTCCATCCTGAAGGACTATTAAATTGTTATGTTTCCTTTGGTTCACAACCTGGTATGTTTTTTCATTCCTGAAAAATCAAACAAAGCTTTTGGAGAAAAAAGATGTGAAAGAAAAGGGAGGGAAAAAAGCCAACGAGGCAGATAAACCCATTACAATCAAACAAATAAAATGCATATGCGTATACAAATGGGAGATATTAAGAAAGGCAGTCAAAAGGCTCAAAGCCTTATTCTCTGCTTCAGCCAAAACTTTTGTTAAATAACATAGCACAAAAAACTAGCTGAGAAATTACATAGATAAATACTTAAATATTACTTATAATTTAATTGTGAGACAGAATCTACATGAAATGAAAAATAGTTGGGTTTAGTAGTTGGAGTGGGTTGCTGTTTTCTTCCCCCCCCCCCCCTTTTTTTTTTCCTTTTTTTTTGGCAAAATGAGAGATGTATGACAATGAAACACACCGTTTCTGTGATGGAAACTTCAGAGTGTTTTACTTGTGTCCGATTTCTCACACAGCTGTTTCATTCCCTCATCCAGCTTCTAAATTTTCTCCAAACTGGACATGGATTCCTCACTGAACTTATCTTTTCTAAAATCTGTGAGTTAAACTGCTCAACTTTTCCATACTCTTCACGATTTTGTAGGTCACTACCACATCCTTCCTCAAATATCTCTGTTTCAGGTCCTAATCTATCTAATGGTTTTTTGTACAGGATTCTTTCCATATCATCCTCATTGCCTCCTTCCCTGAGCTTTTCCTAGTTGTATGATATCCTGAAAGGCATGATGTCATGGCATGATGCAGTGTTTTACATTTTCTATATTATGTTTACTGTTTTCTGGTGTGTTTTCTTCTTTTATTTTAGTAAGTCCAAATCACATTTGACTTTTGACTGTGGCTGAGCTTTGAATTAATGTTTTCACAAATATATTCAAAATAACTCTGAGGTCTTTGAGAAGTAACAAGAAATTCAGACACACCTTTCTGTATCTGTGCTTAGGAATTTTTTTCCCCCTACATACATATTTTTTCACCTACTGGATAATGGCTTTTATCTTCAGGCAATTTAATTGCCTGTTAACTCTTTCTAGTGAAAACTTTTTATTGCTCTATTTAGCCAGTTTTAGATTTGATGGTTCTGAGTACATCTGTGTCATCTGTGAACTTGGCAACCTTTGTGACCTCATTATTTATTCCATTTTCCACATAACTCCTGAAAACATGGAGCAGCAAAAAAGACCTGAGTGCAGATTCTTCCCATCTCAGTGTATTCATTTATTTCTGCCTACCTTTCTGTATTTTAACCACGTACTAATCTCCTAGAAGACTTTTTCTTATAGTGCATGATGGTTTCTTTTCTTCAGCTTAGCAAAAGATTTTGCTGAGAAGCTTTGAAAAATCAGGCATACTGCATTCCAATGATCATCCTTAGCTGCATTATTAATGATTTTTTGTTGTCTTGCTCTGTTTTTACATTTACAATTTTAATATTTTTGCCTCCGGTTGGATGTTGATTGAGCTATTTAAATTGTTTTAATACTTTAAATATTTTTATTTGCTCCTTTTCTGCTATTTATCTATACTTATTTTTTTCTTTCTTTTGCTAAGATCCTAACTTGCTGTTTAAAATGTCTCCATCATGCCTTCAAACATTTTTGGCCTTTTTTTTTTTTTAATGATTCCTCCTGTTTAATTGTTCTCCTCAATAAAGTCAAAGTAGAAGAGGATCTGGGGAAAGGGGAGAAGGATTTTTCCATTCTCTAAGAATGCTGAATATCCACTGTGCTTGTTACATTTTTCTGTAGCTGCATTTTGATTTTGGACGTATTAATTACTCAAGAAACCCTATAGTTTCTTTTTATGGATTTTTTTTTTTTTGCCTAGATTTTGGCAGTCACACAGTCGTATCTTGTTTTGTTTGAAATTTCATATTTTTTCTATTTCCTCCCCAAAATGTGCTTTAAGTTACATAAACTTGTTGAAAGCATGAAAATAGTAAACAAGATTTTCTCCATGGAGTACTTTGAGACTTCTGTGTTACACAGTCCACATGTACTATAAATTTAGTATTAATGTTATCATCTAAGTCAAATGCATTGTGAGGGTCTCACAGAAAATCTTTAAACAACAAACCCTTCATATTTCTTCTTTGTTTCAATGTGCAGTGTAAAATATCTTAAATTATATTTTTAAGGCATGTAAATTTTCTCTCTAGTTATAAGAAGTTTTTGCTGTGCTTTGAAGATATGCCTAATAACGCTCTGATGCAGAGGAAAAAGGGAAATATAGTAAGGTACAAGAAATATAAAGTATTCTTAAATTACTAGAAAATTGAAGAAATCCCACTTAAAGAAGGAACAGGCATACTTCTGTGCTTTAAAAAGAGGAAATAGTGTGAGACATAAATATGCAGGTGTAAAATAAGAATTTTGGCTAAAACGAAATGTTTTATTACAATTCTTATTATGATTACTTTTAATAAGAATATGGGTCATGAAAGCAGAAGGGTCAGTTAGTGAATATTTAGATAAATTAATATAGCATGATATGAGATGATAGCAATTTCTGAATCAATATGCTTTTCTTGGGGAACACATGGAGGGCCAAGGAATCCTTAAGAACTGGCAAAAGACAAAGAAATTACATTGAACATAGAAGGAAAAGTAGTTTTGAGTGGGGCCTATGTGCTAAGAAAATAGTAAATTGATAAAAAAGCAAATCATTGCTTGTCAATAAAACATCTTCTCAAACACATTTAATATCCTTCCTTGATAGAGCAACATCTAATGGACAAAAGGAAACAGCATTCATGAGACAACTTGTCTTATGCAGGCTTTTGGTCTGCCCCACATGGGACTGCCATGAACAAAGTAGGATGGCTGACTCTGAGGTGCATACAAAACTGGACGGAGACCTGTAGTCAAAAAAGCATTTCTGGTAGCTGGCTCTTAAGGTGGTATATCAGTGAGGTGAAACCAGGCTCCCCTGGGGCTAGTGACCTTCTAAATTTTCATGTGTAACCTGTACTTGGCACTGGAGAAAAACAAGATGTTTGCAGAAGACGGCCAACGGGCAGAGGTTAGAGGAAACATGACTGCAATTCCAAGGGGCATTGCTAAATTGCAGGAATGGTCTGAAATCAAAACAATGAGTGATGACTCGGTAACTTCATGGTCATCCTAACAAGAATTGCTTTCTAGCTTCTCATCCTTGACTCTTTTCTGCTTATTTTAGGAATCCAATATAAGAGAACAGTCATTCTCTTTTGTATCCAAGAATTGCTCATTATACTTCGATTGTTTCTCCTCTGTGTGAAATTCATCTGATCATATGTAGACATAAACATTGCAGACATTTGTATCTGAACTTGTAATCCATTGTCAGGAGAGAGAAATAGGCTGTGATTTTTTCTCATTTTAAAGTAAATGTCCAAATTAGGCTACATTAAATCCTTTCTAAAAGTGCTTGGTTTTGTTTACTGAGTACGAAGGATTACTATGTTGGGAGTAGCATCTACATTGGAGGTATATTAAAAACAGGCAAGATGAATCCTTCTCTCAGGCTGCATCTGTACTAGAAAGTGAAGCACTGCCAGTGAATGTTTTTGTGTCACTGAATTGCTGGGAAACTCCCTGGCATGATGACTGATGGTCTCCCGAATAATTGCCAGGTTCAGTAGAGAAAACTCCAGAGACTTTCTCACTAAGCTGTGCGCATGTAAGCACCGTGTTTTACACACTAAGAGAGTTCATCAAATTAGACATAGCCAATTTCATACTGGCTGACCTTGCTGTCTGGGGAAGTCACTAACTCATTTGCCTGGGAAAGTTAATAAATAATTAGTTTAGTAGTATAGAAGTGTTCATTTCCCCTTTCTAGTTTAGAGCTCCCATTAATACCAGTTCTTGTGCTTTGGATATTTACGCTGGCTGCCCCCACAAAAGCTTTTGTCCACTTGTTACTGGTTGAGGTATCTATGGACAACCACTGTTGTCCTTAGCAGGAGTATGGTCCCTATTTCCCTCTACCCTAAATCCTACATGAATATATATAGCCATGATCTATGATTTCCAGGTAACACCTAAATCATCTTCCTACTGTATTTTAGTCCTGAACAAGTGACATCTTAGTGAAAGCTGTATCCAATAAATCTCTGCTATTCTAATCAGGTCATAATTTTGATGATATGAAGGCTTCCAGATTTTGCTAGCATTCTTTGCTTTAGGATGAAGCCATGTAAGTTATTCAGTAACTTGACAAGTGACCTTTTTTTTCTGATTGTCATGCCACCTTAATCTATAATCCTCAATGACTGAAATTTCATTGAATTTCAGATGACTGTATCCAAAAAGTTTCTTTCCTTTCTTTTTGGCTGTCACAGCATCTTTATGCAGAAGTCTCTTTGCAGCATAGAGAAGGAAGCCAAAGTGCTACCAGAATAGGTATACACATAAACAGGGTATTTTTTCTCTTCCCTTTGCTAACTGCTTTTATTTTCTTCTTCTGTCCCTGAGACATGTATACATCGTATTATCCAAAAGAGGTCAGTCATTGTCTAGCTTTTTCATACGTATGAAAGAGTTGAGGAGAATATAACCTGAACCTCTGGCTCTAGTAATTTCTGATCGGCTCACTTTTAGTCCCAGAGGAGCCATCAGTGCATATGTGGGTTATTAATGTGCTGGAGTAGTCTGTGACTCAGATGAGCCCTGGCAGCTTTTCCATAGTGGATTTGGGGCCCTTTGCAGTGGCACTTTCTGACACTTCACAGGTCAGCAGATCCATTCTTCCAGGTTCCTCAGTGCTGAGTCCCAAAAGCACCGCTCTTTGAAATGTAGAAGCACTACTACAAAGAAGAAACAGAGTCCTCAGGGCGTTGTTTTTTTTTTTTAAATCAGTTGGGTAGATTCCTTGCTGGTCACCAAGATATCAATCGCTTACTGGCCTTGGCGGCTGGGGATAAGCAAGCAACATTTCCTGCCCAAGGAGCAGCCACATTCCTTCTCCCCTGGTGGAGTTGCTCCAGATTCCCTAGATAACCTAGAGCCTTCACACTTCCAGACCTTCTTCTGCTTCACGCAAATATATATTTCCCATGTTTCACTTCTCCCACTTCCTTCTCAAGCTTTCCTGCTGTTCTTGAGAGAGTCTACTAACAACAACTCTTGCAATGGACATTTTTATTCTCTTTTCCTTCCGGATTTTCAGTAGATGTAAGACCCAGTCTTTAAAAAACCCTAATCATTACATGCTTATATTTATTGGAATCTCTATTTGCACACAGCTTTCACAGAAGCAGTGGAAGATCTGCCGAGGCAATGCCTGCAATGAAACATTGAGGGTGCATCAGTTTTGTCCTTGCCTATTATTGTGATCTTTGTTTTCCTGTTCTGTAACTCTGACAGGAAACTCCTCTGCAGCTACCTCTTCACTTTCCTTTTTTCCATGGTTTTCTTTAAGTGGTTACAGAAAGAGAAATGCTCATTAGAGCCTAGAGTATGTTCCTACATGATAGTGATTATGGAAATGCATACAGATAAGTGGTTATTATAAATGGATCTCTTCTTTGGGAGTTGTAGTGAATGTTAGTAGCCAGGATCTCTTTGCAGGATGGAGAAACACAGAATAATTTAGAAAGGACCTCTGGAAGTCATCTGGTCTCTCTGCTCAAAGAAGGGTCAACTTTGAAGTTAAATCGAAATTTGAAGTGGTGTCAAGCTACTGATCCATAAGAGCAGCAGTTTTATTAGGGCCCTTTAGTTATGGACGATGCTTCCTATTTCATGTGATAGCAGAAGCTATTATTTTCTATTAATTTTCTGTACCCAAAACCTATATTTTTATAAATATTTTATAGATTCCTGTCATTTGATGAGGAGGCTGCAATACTGAATACATTAAAGGCATGATGTAGAAGGGACCAGAAACCAAAGCAGAAAAGATGCCCAGGAGCAACAGACAAGGGTAGGAACAGAAAAGCTGGGTTATTGTTATAAAACGACTCATCACCAGTGCACCAATCAAGGCAGAACTAATGGAGACGATAGATTGGGAAAGCTTCCCTTTAGTGACCTTTTGCATTGTTGGAGGGCACAGCTCCTTCACACAAATCTAATTTTCTAGCTGTGGTATTCTTGAGGGAGGGGAGAGAAGAGGAAAATAGGAAGGGCTAGACTGAACCTAGCCCTGGGCAACTAATAAATAAACTAGAAGGGTTCCATACACACCACACATTCCTGTGCATCAAATCAATGTGCATCAAAACAGCCTTGGGGTACGTGATCTGCTACAAACATCTGTATTTTGTGAGCTTGTACAAACTCATTTGGAGCACGCTCATGTTTGATGTTGAAACCAGTTATGCTTTTGGTTGCATTGAATTCTGTACAGTTAGTTCCCTTCTACTTTAGCTTTGCTATTGTCAGGTCAGGTCATCAAATGAAAATATAGCAGATACTCAGATCTACTTCTGAAAATGATAGCTACTCTTGTCCACAGCAAGACTACTAGTAAATCCTCATAGTAAAGCTATTTGCTGGTGACATGGCAGCAAAAAGCTTTGGTTTTCTTTTGATACCTCTAATTATTAACCAAAGTGAATCCTACCTAACTTGCAAGAATTTACATTGTAGTGTGGTTCCATCATAGAATATTCCAAGTTAACCACAGAGGAACAAGACAATGTCATAAGTCTATCAAAATCAAAAGGTGATTTCAGAATACCGTTATAGTCACCCAAGTCCTCAAAACTTTTAAATAACTTTACTCATCAGAATTGGTTATTAGCTATTACACTGAACATTATTTTACTGTAATGTATTCTAATCTTTGCTACTTTTCCTCTTTTTTTTTCTTTTCTTTTTTTTTTTTAATTGTTCAAATACATTGCAGGCAAAACAAACTAGAAAGTTACTTTGCATATGTTCTTCCAAGCACTTAAAATTGCCAAGAACCATCTAATTTCTAGCCAAATTATTTGCACAGTTTGCTGAGTTGGAAAAAAGTACATGTAGCTGACACAAAATTAAGCAGCTCCTGTGTGCAGCTGATCTTTGGGGATTCTTACTTGAAAACTGAGCTAATAGAACTACCACATGTGTTGGCTACCAAAATGCATCTTGTTACTTGTTGCTATGGTCATTGCCTATGGAAACTTACTTTTCTGCCTAATGTTAAAACGTAGCACTTCTTTCTGTAAACATGGTAAGGAGAACTGGAAATTTCCTTCCTGAGGCACATTATTATAGCCTTGGGCTGTGTTTTAACATGATGTGCTCTAAGTTCACGTATACTGTCTTTTTTAAACATGTAATTATAAATATACTGCTTTGCGGTTGAAACACTCCCTGCAATAATGGCAGTATGCAGCAAAGTCAGTTTCTTTGATTTTTTGGTGCCCTCCAACATGCGTCAGTATTTCACAGATGTCATCAACATCTTTGAGGAAAACTTGCTTTTAAAGAAAATTATTTGGATGATACAATCCATAATGATAGAGATAACTTGTCAAATACTTAGTAATAGAGTGAAAAATACATACAATACTTTTGGAAGCTGATTATGTGGAATTAGGCAGAGAAATCATAGAATCATAGAATCATATAATGGTTTGGGCTGGAAGGGACCTTGAAGATCATCTAGTTCCAACCCCCCTGCCATGGGCAGGGACACCTCCCACTAGACCAGCTTGCTCAAAGCCCCATCCAACCTGGCCTTAAACACTCCAGGAATGGAGTTGTGGAGGAACACCTCCACAACTTCCCTGGGCAACCTGTTCCAGTGCCTCACCACCCTCACAGTAAGGAATTTCTTCCTCATATCTAATCTAAATCTACCTTCTTCAAGTTTGAAGCCATTCCCCTTTGTCCTATCACTACATGCCCTTGTAAAAAGTCTTTCCCCAGCTCTCCTGTAGGCCCCCTTTAGGTACTGGAAGGCCACTATAAGGTGTCCCCGGGGCCTTCTCTTCTCCAGGCTGAACAACCCCAACTCTCTCAGCCTGTCCTCGTAGGAGAGGTGCTCCAGCCCCCTGATCATCTTTGTGGCCCTCCTCTGGACCTGGTCCAACAGGTCCATGTCTTTCCTATGTTGGGGGCTCCAATACATAGGTAATTCAAAATGTGCTGCTTATGAGGAGCATAGAAGGAACATAGCTTTTTCCTCTTGTATTTTTAACCAAGAGGAAAACTATAACCAAGAGGAAAACTGGAACTCTTCACTCTTCTAGTCATGGTGCCCCGAGGAGCATCTGATCATTACTGTGCACCTTGTATTGCCTTTTATCCAATTCAATTTATTTTTAAGATTCTACCAAGTCAGTATTTACGTTTCATTCATACACATAACAAGCAGAAAAGAACAGAAGTAATGCCATATTGAGTCAGATCATCTGCCCATCATGCTTGTTATTTTGTGCCTTGCAATGACCAGTAGCAGACACTTAATATAAATATGATAAAAGTAGAGTATACCTAACCTGCTCACTTCCTTGGAATGAGTTTTTCTTTTATGACAATCAGTGGTTGTAAGCATTTCCTGAACTGTGGGTCTCATCTGGACAATCATGCTATGGAGCCTCTGACGGATCTATTTTCCATGAGAATTTTTTAATGCCTTTTCGAACCTTTTGGACTTTTGACCTCCACAACATCCTGTGATAATGAGTCTCACAATTTAATTTTGCATGAGATTTAGTTATGTGTAAAAAATTACTTCCTTTGTTTGTTTTAAAGTTTCTGCCTGATAAATAAATTGGGTACTCACTGATTATTACACTAAGAAAAACAGTGAATAGTGCTTCTCTATTCAATTTCTCCACATATTTCATGCTTTTATAGACCTCTAGCACATCTCCCTTTTGTTATCTCTGTCCTAACTGAAGAAGCTATGTCATCTCTTCTTGCATTAAAATGACTTCCTATCTTTGTTCAAAGATGTGCAAGGATATGTAAAGATGGAACTGTGAAGGTGCTGATGGTCTTTATGGTAATAACTCACACTAAAATGACTGTGACTCCATTCCTTTTCTGAATTAGCGAGATTTTTGGCCAGCCAGTCCTTCTGACTACTGGGCTATTTTAAAGCAATTTTGAACCAGGCAATTTCCATGACTTTAACTTCAGAGATTCTGGTTAAATTTCCACTTTGGAATTACTCTGTCACCTTTACTTTCCTCTCTTCAGTATGGAATTGGAGTACTTATGTATGATTTGTTTCTAATCTAAGAATTAAAAAGTGCCATTTAATTGCTAAATATTCTAGACACCATGTGGCCCAGTCACTACTAAAGCTACCCTATGTCTTCGTGACCTGCTTAGATATTAATGGGTTATTAATGCAAGTACCTGATTAAGAGAATTCACACCTACAGAAAATGAGAGTTCTACGTCCAACCACTTTGTGTCACACCGCAAAGATGCCTGAGTCGCCTGATTTGCAGCAGGCAGCTGCTTTGGGCATCACTGTCAGTCAGAGGCATGTGCAGAAGGGGCTGTGGGAACCAATGGAATCAGAACTTCTATTCAAAGTGCTGGGCACAGACAAGTAACTCAGATGCCAGATGTGCTGCGTTTTCTTCTGTTTCCAAAGATGGCAGTTTCATTCGTAACCAAAATAATCATAACTGCAACAAACCTTATTTTTATCATATGAATGCTTTTACCCTGTTTTGATTAAACATTCTATTTTATGATAACATTCAACGATTCTTTTCCATTAACGTTTTTCAGGTGTATACAAGTTACAATCTGCTAAGGAAAGGAAGTATGTGGGGGGCAGTCACTGTCCTGGTGACATTAAAATGCACTGACACCTGGTCAATGTGAACCTCTCTGGGCTTTGGCTTTTGTTATGTTCTCAAGCCAGGTTCCCGACGTTTTGCCAATCTTTTGGTGATTCTTGGTCATGTTCCATCAAGTTGGGGCCAAGTTTTAAGTACTTTGGAAACTGGACTCGGTTCAAACCTTAGAATAATTTATAGTTCGGGATGATATTTATATAAAAGTTACTTTGATTCAGCCAGAATTTGGTGGATTTGTATGAGTTTTATTTCTAGTTTTATATCCTATTTGAATGGATCTATGTAACTGGAATCTGAATCTGATGAATGCATATGCTTATGGAAAAAAAAATGCTTAGCTTAACTAAAAGCACTAGCTGGTTTTGCCTATTTTCATGAAACAAAGAGTGACATGAGTAATTTTCTTCCATACTACATTGCAAAATTAACAAGGTTTAGGCATCCATTGCGATATAATAGTTTTCTGGCAAACTGAGACGTTCTAATAGGATCACACCGTGATCTTAAATTGTTCTGTGCCTATAGGGGCAAACATGTATTGTACACCTACCCTGTCAATATGAATCTCTTCATGGTCCTCCTACATTATCTATAAATAATGTAGCACACATGCTAGAAAACATCTGAGATCTATTTTGGAGTGGAACATGTAGTTCTCTCACACACAGCATTTGGAATGGTTTAGCTCTTGCATGTTAAAATGTTTCTCACTCAGAGAGAGGTCACAGAGACCAGCAAAAGACAATTTGACTGAAGGCCTTCACCTGAGGGAAGGTGTGCAATTGCAGAGGTCCACAGTATCGCCACCTATGGGTATGTTGCGGAGAGGCTTCTCACTGGAGATTCTCAGCTCAGCCTGAAACCTGTTCCTGAAATAACAAATAGACCCAAGAAGTCTAAAATGTAGTCTGTGTAAAAGATGTCCAGGATGTGCCCAGTGTAAGCGAGATGGAGAGACTCGGATGTGAGCAGGCACAAGGACCTGTGGAGCCGGGGGCAGTACACAGTAGAGGGTGCTGCTCATGGAGAGGGAAGATATCAGCTCATCCAAAGGATGCATAAAGGATCCTGAAGGTAGTATAGACATAAGAGAGAATTTAATTCTTCTCTGTCAGTTTAAGCCAGTTTGCAAGATCAGGCTTCTTTGACTTAGCACAGTTTAATTTAGAAACAGTCTTAAGACAATGAAAATTTCTCAAGGTTTTTTTTAAATGCAAATTCTATCTCTCGGTTTGCTTTGTAAGTTCCCTGCGAAAAATTGTTTTCTCAGATGTAGATGCAATACTTATTTAGCAATTTTTTAAAATTAATGTTAATCAGTGGCTTTTGCAAGAATGATTACAGTGTGTGATATTAACAGCTGCTTCAATTTAAATTGATGACAGGTCTGTTTCTTTAGACATAACTTATATAATTGGATTTTGAGGTTTTGGTGTTGTAATGAATAAATTATTTCAATCAAGATTCTACGATATTTATTTAAAGTCAATCTTTGGGATGCAAACTGGAAAAAAAAAAAAAGAATGCAAGCACAGTTGAAATGAACTATTCCAATACTTTAAAACAACCATTTCCTTACAGGGACATAAACTTTGAGAAGTCTAAAAGAGGTTTACAGATGCATACAGGGGTACATATAGGCTTGAATATTTATGTGGAGTCACATCAGGCTGAAAAATTTCAAAATTCACATTTTTTCCCCATTAGTGGAGATAACTTTACCACGTTATTCACATATTCACACCCAAACTGTACATTAGATGACATTGCCTCAACTGGGCCCTCAGTAATTAACTGAAGATTTCTTGAGGGTGCAATTAAAATTTATTGTAATTGTTGAAGGCGTTATCTGATCTGCTGTTTTACGTAAACACAGAGACTACTTGGGTAAAATTTAATACTTGGTCAGATAAGCCCAGCAATGAGAGAAATTTTCTATTCTCTAGAACATAGTCTACAAAATCACCTCTGCTGAAATTCTTTCAGGTTCAGCACTAAGCTGCTGGGAAGTACAGGTGGCTGGAACTTCAGGTTTTGTCCAGCATGCGTCTCAGGAATGTCAGTATTAAATTAATGGTACTTATGATGAGATTGCCTATTGAAGATAATGTTACTTACTTAAACTTTACTCTGACATTAGTTCTTTGTAATTCAGCATTTGATTATCTTAAATGCATTATTTATTCCAAAAGGAAGAATACTCCTCTGCTTCCAAAACCATGCAATGACTTCTGCATATCCCAAATGGCACTAGATGCCTATGTGGGGATGACTGAATTTAACCATTTGTAGTAGTGAAAAGAATGAAAATGTTTTCCTTTATTTTAGAGAGATATCTTATTTGAGAAACAGAATGACGTAAAACAGGTTTACTTTTTGACTTACATATTTTGTTGTCGTGTCTTCATTTATACTCTTAACATAAGCCCCTGGAAAATAATTAAGCTGCTATCCTTCCAATACTTATCAAAAGGAAACCTTCAACTCACAGTGTACAAACAGTAGTCACAGCCTTATTGCCTTATCCAAAGTCAGCAGAGTATAGCTGTTGCTATTTCCTAATCAGAGAGCTGTTTGGGGAGAAGAGCTGTGGGAAACTGACGGGAAGCTCATCTGGAGTCCCAGGCAATCTGCCCTAGCGTTACTACCTAGTCGCTTCAGTTGATATATTTCATCCCCAGACATATTAAACCAGTTGGAAAGACTCCAGTAGACTCCAATGGGCTTACATCAGGCAATTGTATGATTGCTGGAGAACTGGAAATTGATGGGCTTTTACTTTAAGTAGAAATTCTTTTGAAATCAATGTAAAATGATATGGGAGTATCTTAGCAGATATTCATCTTAGTGACATATGTGTGTTTTCCCCTAAGTACTGCCATCGCTGAATATTAAGGAGTGAATAGGCTCGAGGTTTAATCAAATATTTCCTTCTAATTGAGTTGGGCAGGGATGGAGGGTTTGCACTGTAGGAGTGTGAGGGAGGTGGTACTGGCATGAGGCTGCAGCTGTCTGCTTTCTGCACGTGCAGCGATACACTCACTGAGCCCACCAGGCACTGGAATGGTTATTTTCCTAAAATAATTTCAGTATTGCATTTCCACTAAGAGAGTTTCCTTTATATTACCAAATTGATTGTCTGACATAGACAATTGCAGATGTACTGCATTACGACATTACATTGTAAAAAAAAAAAAGTATTTAAAATTTACTATCTCAAGAAAGTCTTAGTATTCTGTACTGCCTGAATGTCAGTTTAGTATCCAGACTCCTCACCTCTCTGTGTCTGAAACCATGAATTAGTGCAGACTTCCCTGTGGCCAGCTGGGAATAGCTCACAACATGTAAATGATACGTTAGAAACAATTATCCACTCTTCATTTTCCCCAGGGTGTTCTGAGCCTTCACACTTAAACATATGAACTGCCTTCTTGAACTCAGTGAGACTACAAGCAACAGCTTTAGGATTGAGCCGTTTGTACTAAGTTTGGTCTTCAGGGCTTTCTCATTGATTTATTTCCATTTATAAGGTACTGTGTGTTGGGCGGTATATAAAACACTTCTGATGTAATATTAAAAGATGAAATTGTGGTTTTGGACTATTACTGGCTAGAAATTTTCAGATTCAGAAATAAATATACTGAAGTCAGAGTCAATCCAAGAAGCAATCCCATAGGCATGCTTGTTTCCCGGCCAGACATTGTAGTCTTTCTATACTGACGCTTTGTGTTCAGGTTTAGAGTTTTCCCAATGGGCAATAACTTGTAACAAGACAGATTTTTGTTTCTATCTTTTATAGACTCTCTAGCTCTCTCAGGAATGCCATGAAGATGTTTTGCTGGATAAAAGGTTAAGTCATGAACCAGCATTGACTTTTTCAAATGGTTTTGTCTGTAGTGGTCTGCCATATATACTGTGCAACACACATAGAGTTAATGCAATTTCATATCATGTGTGCTGACTAGAAGGAATCAGTGTTGACATTCATGCATGCTTATTTCTATAAGGAAGTGCTTCAGTTATTGCCTTTGTCTCCTATTAGTCTCCTTTCCTTTTTGCCAAGCAGCATGTTTTTCTCAAATGAATCACTAATTTTTTTTCCAACACTATTATTTTGTTTAGCTAAATTTTGAGGCCCTCTTAATAATCTGGAAGGAAATCTTGGCAAGAAACAAAACAGATCTTGAATTAGTTGTCTGAGTCCGTTTTTACACTCCTTTAAAAAGACCAAGGAAACATTTCAAAGGAGTTCAAAGAGAGGGAGTAGAACATTTGGTGCAGATGTGACTTTATGGCATGTGACTGGAAATGAATAGTAATGCAAAATGTACATTTTGACTATTAAATGTAAACAAGTTTGTTTCTTATTGGTTTTTAAGGGTGTTTTTTCTCTTTGCTTTATTTCATGGCATGTATTGATTGCATTTCAGCAGCTGGGTTGACTCTGGGTTTTGGATTATTTAGGTTTTTTATGTGACATTAAATCTGCGTTGAGTGTTGAGTATTCATTATATGCTTCTCTACAGCTTCCATTCAGCTGCAATTATTTTAATAGTTTATGCAGTATTTATATATTATAATAGCACATAACTGTGAACAAAGTTTCAATGCAGTGGGATCTCCTACATATTTGTGTCTTGGGTAGATATTTAATAAAAGCTGAGCTGATGCTGCAGCTTTGAGGCATTAAAAAAAATCTGTCTTCTGTTGATCTGCCTATTTCGACCAACTTCATGAGCTCTTTGTCAAATTTGGTTTACTTTTGGTTACCTTGAGATCAAAAGTTTGTGGGTAGGACTGACAATATACTGATTTTTATTTTTTTTTCATAAGTATTCAGACAAAAAAATAACACATCAGTACTGAGCCTTATCTTGCTGTTCGTTATATGTCCCTTCCCCTCTCTTCAGCTTTTGGCAATCAATGGCTTAGGGATTTCCTGAGCTAGAGGCAGCATCTGGACCATCATATTTTAATAGCCACTGGTGGACCCTTTCTCCATGAATTTGTCTAATCTCTTCTTTAACTCCATTTTGCTTTTGGCCTTAACAACATCCTGTGGCAATGAGTTCCAAAATGTAATTACGTGTTGTGTGAAAAAGTACTTCCTTTTGTTGGTTCTTAAATACTTGTTATGGGCAAAGTGCATTCTCTGCTGAGTGATAACACTGATTTCTTTACTGTGCTGGGAAGCAATCACTCCCTGGACAATAGGTGTTCCCAGCAGTAGGCCAATGTGGTTATATGTGGACATCAGTGAGAAGAGTGGCAGAAGACAAGAGAAGTGTGTAGTGGCCCCTAGTTTATTTGACTTTGTTCTGTCGTGAGACTATACGTAAGTACATTATACCCTTAAATAGGAACTGTGCTGCTGGGTCATTTATTGATGGTGTTCAACAAAGCGGACAAGTGTTTATTGTAGGCTCTTCCTCTTCCCTTACTTTGCAAATGAACTGAAATATAAACTCTAATTTACCATACAGGGTTATATGCGAGTTTCCATGGCTCTGTGTTTAACAATATACAGTTAATATATTACGCACTGAACACTTGTGTTTGCAACACAGCAACATTGTTGTCTGACCCACAAGATGTACTTAATGTGTCACAGACTTCAGGGTAATTTTTTTTCTGGCCAACAGCTCAGAACTAGCAGCTGCATCGCGGGATGTTGTTGTCAAACCATGCCCCTGAGCATCAGGATCAATACTTATGTTACAAAAAATGTTTTATTTGGTAATAAAAGTTTTCCCAGATAAGCCGATTTAATTGGAATTGTTAATTGCTTAGAACTTAGGCTTTTTACTTATGCAGCAAAATAAAGATATAGGGAATTGTAACCCATCATTAATAAATAAATCAGTGCCTGAAAGGTAGGAAAAATTTTGACCAGCTAGATCCTCTTATTCATGTCAGTAAAGTCCCAAAAGATTAGGTCAAATACAGGTTTTCAGTGTTTTTTTTCCTGTACTAGCATGAGCTCAGCAATTCTATTATTCTATGATTCTATGATGATTCTAATTTTTAATTATATCAAGTTGTTTGTTGTTTGAGCTTACATTTGCAGAGCAATCCTACAAATTTTAAACGGAAGATTCAAGAACTAATGTAATTGTAGAAGTAGATCAAGGTCACTCTTCAGCTGGCTTTTGAAGACTAGAATGAAATTGTTATAGGGACATACTTGGCTGCATTGTAATGTGATCTCCTCTTTCAATTTTCATTAAATTGAACACTTATTTAACAATCAATAAAAACAAAAGGTACCCAAAGAAACACCTTATTTTACTTGTAAGGGAAAACAAGATATTGCTTTACATGGTGGTGACAGACTGTCATAATTTCACTAACCAGTGAAAGTACCTTGAGCTGAAGCCGTGAAAATACAATATAGTCTATATGACTAGAATGTCTTTTGAGGGGGGACATATGGATCATTTTGTGTTGCCAAATTGTAGGCATCTCCCTAAGTTAGAGGGCAGTCTCTCTGTCTTCCCATACACAGGAAACCATAAGAGAAAACAAGGTATTCAAAGAGAAGCTTAAATTCAACTACTATGTCAAAGAGAGACACTATTATTGGAGGTAATCCCTTGCTCCTATTCACAATTGCCCTTTGGAGGTGCCTGTTTCTCTCTATTAGCTGTATACAGATGTTAGAAAAACAAAGCTATTTGCTTGAAGTTTGGAGATGTGAATTTCCTCCCTGCAGCTCTCACATCAGGGAAGCCTTGTGAACTCTTTTGCAGGTGCTAAGGGAACTCGGAAGAGTGTAGCAATGAAAGGGAGGGAAATTACAGCATTCACATGGACTGTGGGATTCAGTTAATGAGGAATTTCACTTCCTTCTAGATGTTTTTCAAGCACTTGAACCTATTGCCATGATTTATGCAAACTTGGGAGGTCACAGTGCAAGAACTTCAGTCAGTACCATTTAACTTAAATTTTACACGCAAAATATTTTCCAGTGAAATGTTTTCTTCTTTTGCTTCAAAGGAGACTAGCAATTTTCTTGTTGGTAAAACATTCAGGAATAAAGTCAGTTGTTTACAGCCTGGCTTGCACCAGGGGCTCAAGAACTGTGCTTACAAATCTTCTCCTTTAAAACACAGTGGTCAAAGGAATCAGGACAAACTACAACTCCCAGCGTGGTACAGTATAGTCCTCAAATAATTTCCTAAAATTTACTGGGAAAGTAACAGGGTTTTTTTTGTGTTAAATATATCACATCATCATTCTTGGATATCTGATTTCTGAAATAAATAAAACCTTTTTACTTAGTTAGGAAATATTACATGTTTTGATCTAAATGGAAATTGCTGAGTACCGTTTTCCAGAACTGGCACTGCGCACATAGGTCTGTTCATTTACTTCATGGTAAACAATTTCACTCTAGTATTAAAACAATGTATTTTAATAATACAATGTTTTCTCTTTTTGCAGACTGGTCACCATAAACTGAGGTAAATTGCAGATGATGGTAATTTCTTTGGTACGAACCAATTACCTAATGACCATCTGCTATAAAATGAAGATATGGGCATGTTCTAAAAGGGCAGGTTCTACTTCTTCTACAGAGTCTCCATTTGGGAGGACCTGGTACAAAAGGCCCATATTTTCAAGAGTGACTAACAATCTTTCATAGCGAATTTTAGATCCTTAAAAGGATCGACTTGCAGTGGCAGGAGTGGGTAACTGCACAAAATTTCTGAAAATCAAGTTACTTTATGATGCTCTGCATTGTTTATTCACAAATGGCAGTTACCTGAGCCATGACACCCTACAAGTTTATTTGCCAGAGTATTTTGCTATTTTTGGCAAAACCTACTCACTGAGAAGAGCTAAATGGAGAAGGCCTGAGAATAAAGAGTGAAATTCAAAGAGGACAAATGCTATAGCAAGTATAAACCTGTCAACCGTAGCTTTCTGAATTTCATTCAGCAATTTCTTCAGTTATTCCCCAGTACTTTTAAAATAGGTAGCAAACTATTAAAAATCCTCATGCAATTTAAATGTGACCCTATCTGTGCAGGCACAGCTGAGCTTGCTTAGACTAATTGGCTTGGGTACCAGTAACAGCCTTAGCCACAGCAGTGATGGCAGTACGAATTAGCTGCCAACATTTTTAAGCAGTTTCCCAGCCAGGTTTTACTGTCTAAGTTAAGCTCCCTGTCTTTATGGTTGGATTGTATGAGTACCCAAGTGGGTTAGGTTAAGAGTCAGGAATGTCCCACCTATAGCTGCAAAGGTAGGCATAATAAAAATATACTGCGTGTTGTGCAATATTTTCATCTCAAGATGCCTGTAGCATTGTCTATGCCCATTAGGGCCAGATGAAAAAAGTTATCAGGTCGGAAATGTTGCAAAATGGGAGGAAAATATCATTAGTTTGGACTCTGGCTCATCTATGTAAGTGGTCAAATTTTATTTTGGACTGCTACAAGTATATAAGGACAAAGGAATTGGAGCTGGATTAAATATAGTCACAGTTTTTATTTCTTTGACCTAGACTCTTTGTATGTCCTTCACAATCAGTGGAATTGCATTGAATTTGCACACAATGCTCACTGCATGTACCTTATTTTTTCAATTTCTGTTAACAAGTGTTTATTTCCCTGTTTGGAAAATAACCTAGATGATAAATGAATATTACAATGCATATTGTCCCATTAAAATAAAATTTGTGAACAATTGAACTTGTTATTCTGTGAAAATAGAAGTTGGACCCCCCTTGAGGCTTGGTAGAGTTCTGATTTCACATCTAAAGACAAAAATGTATCCAAAGTCTCTTAAAAATATTGCAGCACAGAGGGAATGATATTTATAACTGACACTTTAAAAATATTTAGCTTTTAAATAAAAATCAAGAAATCCCTGTATTGGGAAGAGTAGGCAGGGTGAATAACATGGAGGATTTATTGGAAAATATTTGTAAGTGTTCAGGACAGACTTAAAACTTCTAGCCATATGGACAACATATGTATACATTAGCTGAAAACAATATGTAGCTTCCACTGTCCAGGAACATAGAATTTATTTTGTAAACACATTTTTAGGTCAATAATTGTAAGACAGAATTCCTCATATCAATGAAACCCAAAGTTATTTGTTTATTGACTAAAGTAAGCAGGAAGAATCAGCACATGCGTTTGCAAAACTGAGATGGCATCCCATACAACTCACTTTCTGAACCCAATTTTTTAATAATTGAGAGTGATAGAATCATAGAATTGTCTAGGTTGGAAGGGACCTTTAAGATCATCAAGTCCAACCATCAACCTAACACTGCCAAAACCACCACTAAATCATGGTCCTCAGCACCACATCTACCCATCTTTTAAATACTTCCAAGGATGATGATTCCACCACTTCCCTGGGCAGCCTGTTCCAATGCTTGATAACCCTTTCTGTGAAGAATCTTTTTCCTAATATCCAATCTAAACCTCCCCTGGCATGACTTGTGGCCATTTCCTCTTGTCTATCGCTTGTTACTCGGGAGAAGAGGTTGACCCCCACCTCTCTACAGCCTCCTTTCAGGTAGTTGTAGAGGTGATAAGGTCTCCCCTGAGCCTCCTTTTCTCCAGGCAAAACAATCCCAGTTCCCTCAGCTGCTCTCCATGAGCCTTGTTCTCCAGACCCCTCACCAGGTTCTTTGCACTTCTCTGGACATGGTCTAGCACCTTGTCTTTCCTGTAGTGAGGGACCCAAAACTGAACACAGTATTTGAGGTGGGGCCTCACCGGTGCCAAGTACAGGGGGATGATCACTTCCCTAGTCCTACTCACGACACTGTTCCTGATACAGGCCAAGATGCTGTTGGCCTTCTTGGCCACCTGGGCACACTGCTGGCTCATATTCAGCTGGCTGTCAACCAACACCCCCAGGTCCTTTTCCACCGGGCAGCTTTCCAGCCACTCCTCCCCAAGTCTGTAGCGCTGCATGGGGTTGTTGTGACCCATGTGCAGGACCTGGCACTTGGCCTTGTTGAACCTCATACAATTGGCCTCAGCCCATCGATCCAGCCTGTCCAGATCCCTCTGTAGAGCCATCCCACCCTCCAGCAGGTTGACACTCCTGCCTAACTTGGTGTCATCTCCAAATTTACTGAGGGTGCACTCGATCCCCTCATCCAGGTCATTGATAAAGACATTAAAGAGAACCGGCCACAATACTGAGCCCTGGGGACAACCACTTGTGACCAGGTGCCAACTGGATTAACTCCGTTCACCACCACCCTTTGGGCCTGGCCATCCAGCCAGTTTTCTCTCCAGGAGAATGCTGTGGGAAACTGTGTTGAAGGCTTTACTAAAGTCCAAGTAAACAACACTCACAGCCTTTCCCTCATCCACTGAGTGGGTCATATTGTCATAGACGGAGATTAGGTTTGTCAAGCAGGACCTGCCTTTCATAGAATCATAGAATCATAGAATGGTTTAGGTTGGAAAGGACCTTGAAGATCATCGAGTTCCAACCCCCCTGCTATAGGCAGGGACACCTCCCACTATACCAGGCTGCCCAAGGCCACGTCCAGCCTGGCCTTTCATGAACCCGTACTGACTGGGCCTGATCACCTGTTTGTCCTGTTCATGCCACATAATGGCACTCAGGATGATCTGCTTCATAACCTTCCCAGGCATCGAGGTCAGACTGACAGGCCTGTAGTTTTCTGGATCCTCCTT
The DNA here is from genome assembly GCA_008711295.1 of Anarhynchus alexandrinus. Classification (NCBI taxonomy): domain Eukaryota; kingdom Metazoa; phylum Chordata; class Aves; order Charadriiformes; family Charadriidae; genus Anarhynchus; species Anarhynchus alexandrinus. The sequence continues at coordinate 1,389,774 of VUYV01000024.1, forward strand.
CCGGCCCTTCTTGTGTATGGGTGACACATTTGCTAACCTCCAGTCAACCGGGACCTCCTCAGTTAGCCAGGACTGCTGATAAATGATGGAAAGTGGCTTGGTGAGCACTTCCACCAGCTCCCTCAGGACCCTCGGGTGGATCCCATCCGGCCCCATAGATTTGTGTATGTCTAAGTGGTGTAGCAGGTCACTCACCATTTCCCCTTGGATTATGGGGGCTTCATTCTGCTCCCTATCCCTGTCTACTAGCACAGGGGGCCGGGTACTCAGGGAACAACTGGTCTTACTGTTAAAAACTGAGGCAAAGAAGGCATTAAGTACCTCTCCTAAGAGAGAAACAGTAAAAAAAAAATATCATGTTTGCTAATATATGCTAAAAATGGAGAAAAATTAACAAGCTTTTGAAAATATAAAGCTTTGCTTGGGCGGTTGGGTGTGTGTTTTTTTTCTTTGTTTTTAAATAGTTGATATCTTTGTGCAGATCTTTTAATTTTAAAGGTATGTGTTATTTTTTTCATAACCACTTGCTCCTACAAACGTGTCATGACTTGAGAGAGGTACATCATGACCTTAACAATAGTTTCTGGTATTTTACTCCTGGAAGGAAGATGAGTGTAAAGACATAATCAATACGGACTTAGATTAGCCCCAAAATTATTACATTTGAAGGGTACCTGATATATTTTGAAAGGTATCTGGTCATTCTTAGCAGATTTTTTGAGTGTTATTTTATTTGTGGAAGGGCAGTTTCACATGACCTAGAACTATTTCATGCAGAGATAGAAAGAACTGCTGGGGTCCCACCCATGCAATCTGTTGCAGCATTCCTAGACTGACTGGTACCCTATCAGCCCATAAAGTCATGTCAGGAGCAGCATAGCTTGTAAACAGTGTGAGCAACCTGGAGAACAAAACCCTGCAACAAAATGGGGAGTGACCTAAAACGGGTGGTGTGCGCATCTCTCTGTGTACAGCAGTGGGGAGGAGGTCAGCCACTGAATCAAGAACATTAGTTGCTCACTCATATAGCTTGTCTTTTATATATTTAGACACTTTCAAACTAACTGTAAATAGTTTGAAAAATCAGTTGCTGGGTTTTTAAAATTTTAATTTTCTGGCCTTTTTTGGGGGGGGGGGGNCGGATGGCTGGGGATGTTGTTCATTGTACGATCTTCCAAGTGAGTGAAAGGTTCATAATTCTCTGCAGTGGATTTAACTACCTGATTATTTTTTCCCTATAGCCATGACTACCTACTTTCAGGTTATACATATTTCTCAGGGGGTTTGGAAAAGAGGTAAGTATACACTCAGACATAAGAGAGACACTGATTACTAATGAAGCAGTTTCAGAAGGAAATTCACATCACCTTAAATCTTTAGAGAGCCTCAGAGACCCTTTCCTACCTTGTTCCATAGAGTTCCATCCAGAGATGCTTTGCTACTAACTTCAAGCACATACCCATGATTTTGGTTTCAAAAGTTAAGACAAATAATGTGGCCTACAATTTTCCATTGCATTCTTAAGTGGATGAAGAATTTTTGGACATAGTGCCATGCAAGGCTTTCTTTGTAGAAAAAGTGTATTTTTAGGTGACCTGAAATAACCAGAATCATAGAATCATAGAATCATAGAATGGTTTAGGTTGGAAAGGACCTTGAAGATCATCGAGTTCCAACCCCCCTGCTATAGGCAGAGACAGAAAGCAATGCAACCCTCAAGAAGCAGCAGTGACAGTAAAACCTGTACTTCTTGTGGTATAAATTAGGAAGAAAATGAGACCTGAAGTTCTTCAATTAAAGTGTGGAATGTGCTATGGCTCCTGATAACACCTGGGACACAAGACACCCTGAGCAGTGATCCCCTAAGCAAAAATTAAGAATTCTCTTTTCTCCTGGAATGAGAGTCTGATATGGAACAGGCTACAAATCTGTGGCAACTGGGGCTATGGTCTAGCTGGGTGGAGCTGATAAAAGTTGAAAGACATGAAGCTGCAACTGCACTGAAACAGAGCTGTTGTGATAAGCAGGATTAATACCAGCTTCCAGCTGGGTGACTAAAATGGGACCTTTGGAAGAGACGATCAGGAAGTTTCCCAGCCATCACTGTAGAAAGCTGAGATCTGATCAAGACCCTGGAAGAAAGCTTGGATCCACACTGAATATGTGATGACACAGCTACTGGGAGACAAAGACCACATGAACTGTAAGGGAATGTTTGTGCCTGGAGATGGTGAAACTTCAGTTGCTGGAACAAACGTTTTTTCGGATTTCTCTCCATAGGGAATGGGGTAGTTCTCATTACTATGTTTGAACATTCATTTCAGTTTTCTTCCCCACTGGAAGAACAAAGCTAAACACAATTCTCTGCATGGAGGTGAAGAAAGGAATTTAAGTTAGAAACAGTTTTAATTATTACAGTGGTATGCTAAAAACTTATATGATTTTTTGGCTTAAGCCTCTATTTATTTTCTGTTCTATTCTACTCCTATTCTATTCTATTCTATTCTATTCTATTCATTTCACACAATCACCATGCAAAGCTTGTGCCAGCGTGGTTTAGCTGTTAGCTGTGTTACTGCTGAGAAGAAAAATCTAATAAATATATGCAAGATTGTTTTGGGGTTTTTTTACATTGAAGGGTTTCACATATGCCTTGGCCTCTTCTTCTGTTGAACATTGTTAGGCACCTTTATTTGACAACTTTTTAGAGATGACAAGGTTTATTACAAGGTTGAATGTTGTCAGATGAAGACTGTAGATGAACCCCCATAGACATGCTGACTTGCAGCTGAACACTAATGTTTTACTACAGGTTTTTGTTCTGAGCATCCATTTTCATTAGACTGTTTTAGAAACTCTCAAATTAAAAGGGACCTACAATACAACTGCTCACATAAATCTGAAATCTCAACTTAAGCTATTGGAGTATACAATACTAAAAATTGCCCTTTGAAAAAAGGAAGTTGAAGAAGGTGTCTGCAGTGAGTTTCAGGTGGAGAGTCAGAACTGCTCATCAGAGCAGTTGGATCAATATCTTCCGGGTTGGTCTCGTTTCCAGTGACAGGTTAATCAGCACAGTACTTGGAAATAAGCAGCTGTGATCTAATGATCTCCATGGAGCAGTTCATTCAGCCATTTTTAAGAATACATTGCCATCTGGTGTACAAAATTTTGAATTTCTTTGTCTTTACTGTTTAAAATCTAATGTCCTTGAGCAGAAAATCTTCCATCATTTGAAACTAACTTCCTGGAATCAACCTATTGACCTCAATGAACTAAAACTTATTGTACCTTTCAATGCAAGTGTGTCATAAAGGTTTCCTGAACACTTGTGAGTTCACGCAATGGAAATAATACATTTAAATTGTTACAGAGCCTACTTGCATTTAGGGACTACTGGTTCCTCATGTGACTGAAATATCTCTCGTTTTATCTCTCAGATAAAAGAGGAAAGTGAATATAATCCTACAAAAACAAATTGTGCTCATATTAATAAGACAGGTACTGCACTGAGGTGCAATATTCCTACTGGTTGTACCTTGTGCAAAGGGAAGTTTAAAAACAGAGGAGCAGATCTTCATCCCAAGTAGATTTTAGGGGATGTTTCACTGCTTTAAATTTTTTGAAGGTTTGATTCGTAATATCTAGTTTGATTAAATTGTATCTGTGTCCAAAAAATCTTGTTAACAGCAGATTTTGAATAGTTACTTTCATTTGGTCTCACAACAAGCAACTATGAGTTTATATTAGCTCCTTAGAATATGTCTTTGGCTCTTCTGTAAGGGTTGATTAAGGGTTATCATGAAAGCTAGTAAAACTGGCTCATCAAATATTACATTTGTCAAATGGTAGGCATCATACAATGATTTTCCTGCCAAAAATACAGGCAAGCTGGAGAAAAAAAAAAAAGATTAAAAAAAACCACCCCAAGATGGCTTGCTTAAATGTATATATTTTTCTGAAATGTAAATAAAAATCTGAAATGTCTTAAAAGCAAAAAAAACCACACATCCCCCCACAATCCAGTCTATACCCCACCCCCAGTTATGCCCAGTCTGATGAGATATGGAGCAGTCGCCATTTCAAATTTAATTTTGGGATTGGTTCTAAATTTCCATGTGAAGAATTTTTTAAACTATTACGATGAAGTTTTAAAAAGCCGCCTTTTTTAACAGATGATTTAAATTTTAGGTAAACTAGTAAAGTGAATTCCTGACAATGGCAGTATACTTGCGGCTCTGTGCCTCTATGATGTTTAGTACAATGGGGTCCAACTCTCCTTGGTCATGAAGGACTGCCATGCTAATAAACATGTTTAATACTAATCTTTCTTATCTTGGTTTTCTGAGGACCTCTTTTTCTCTTCTCATGGAATCCGAGGAACAAACACACGAGGTTATTGGGTCAGGCTCGAGTCCTTCTAACAATGAACTTTGATTTGTTTAATTCATCTGTCAGGATTTGTTTAGCTTTACATAATTACTTCCAGGCTTATCTGTGATAACTTAATGGCTTACTTTTGTTGTGACCTTTTTGGTAAGGTTGTATATAAAAAAAATTGCACTGATTGCTTAAGAGGATGTGGGCAGTATTATAAAAGACATTTGTTTGATTAAATGGTAATTAAAAAGAGAACGTAATTAAAAATACAGTTATGACCAGCTCTTGTTCAGTATGACTCTTGTGGAGCTTAAAGGTCAGTCTATGCTGCTGCTATTTCTTACATGTAGGTCAGCATAAGCGCTGCACAAATGAAAAACTACAAACTAGTTATTGCAGTCCATTTCCCCCCCCCAAAAAAAAGTTGTCTAAAGTAAACTTCCAGTGAATTGCATTTTAAAGCTCTTCCCATTTTTTCATCCTGAAGTTGCTTGCTGCAGTCAGGTTGAAACTCGCAGTAGAAAGCTGACCCTTAAAAAGACAGTAATTTGCAATACAGAGGAATGTTTTGGCACTGGTACTGCAGAAAGCTAGAGTTGCTTTGATTTTTCTACATTCTGTTTTGGGATAATTAATACTTTGAGGGAAGCTAGTCCCTGCTGTGTACGAGGATATAAAGATACGGTCGTACAGGCGTGGGAAGACAGTGAAGGTTTGCACCTCTTAACAAACGAAGAAAGACTCCCTAGATCCCCATCTCACTATGACAGATTTATCTTATCCCTATTAAGCTATGCTTTGCACCTGATTGCTGGTGAGTCAGGAAAATAAGGAAAAAAACATGCTACAAATTATAGAGTTGTTTAATTATAAATGTAAGTAAGAAAAAGCTAAAGCTGTCTGATTAGGGAAAAGTATCAAGAAAAAATGTCTGTTTTCAGATCAAGTATAGACCTTTATTTCTGCTTCCTCATCAGGATGATTTGCAACATTATCTCTAATTCTATGATCACATTATAATTTTTAAATAAGACAGCAATCTGTGTTTTTCCAATTTACCGATGCAGTCATAGAAAGTTAATCAAGGGATAAACTGATGCATTTTGTTTGCTCACTGAACTGTCTTTTTGTCTGGGACAGAGGCTAAGGCTGGAAGCCATAAAGTCGTGATTTCTGTTTCTACCCTTTTCCTGTTGGTCAATTTTAATACATTTTAAATGTCCTATCTTACGAAGCTTAGCAACATATCAGACATGGTTGCAACACCTTCATTTAACAATGGTCTCAGAGGAATAGAAAATTGAAATGACAAATCCATCCAGAATCTTGTTGCATAAATTGAAAAAAAAATCCAGATCTTGGAATAAACTAGTTGTTTTTATTCTTTTCAGTCTTTTTTCTGTTGTTGCTGTTATTATTTTGTTCCTACCTAGATAGCTTTCGGGGGGGGAGGGCGTGTTTTTAATCTACTTGCTTCATTATGTTATCTGTGAATAATGACCATTTGTTCTTCTCTGTCAAAGATTTGTAATCTGCCTTGAATGGCAAGGTAGTTCAGTTAATTTGTGTTTGGATTTTCAACCAAATAAAAGTCTTAATGAATCTGATAATATTAAAAAGAAAAGAATAGTATTTTTTCTGCAGGCTTAATGCTAAACTTGGATTCCCTTTTGTGTTTTGCTAGTAGAGTTAGCTGTAAATTCATCTTGGTCTACATTTTTAAAGAACTTGAATACTGCAGTGCTGTTCCTAATCTGCTGTGCTTGTGCCAGATCTAGATCTCTCCTCATCTATATTTCTTCTTCTGGAGTTAAAATCCTAAGTCAGGCCAGCTGCTTAGGTAGCTAATGTCTTGGCTTTTTTCAACCAGTGAAGAATAGCAAATCGTAGCAAACACTCACTGTGGATGTGTAAGATGGGCAGTTGAGTGTCTGCTCTAAATCAAGCATGAGCTGTACCAGCTGTAGCAGGTATTCACATGGCAGATGAATCTCCCAAATATTTCTGTGCTGACCTTTGGCTGTAAGTATGCTCTGAACAAGCCTGTAGGTTTGAGCTCCACTAACGAATTGGGTGTTTTCTATAATGTTACATCTGTAAATGACAGTAACTGTAAATTGCTTGAGAAGCTCCTTAGTGGAAAATGTACCTTCCTGTGTGACTCAAGGGGACGGCAGCTTGGAGACCTTAGCTAATGCAACTTTGGCTGTCCCTTCCTTTCTCTCCTGCTCATTTTCTGGTGGGAGAAATATATGATGTGAAGTTCAGATGTGAGTAGAGATCAGTTTGTTTCATCTTTTCTTTCCATTTGGCATGCAGGGCAGTTGGCTAACCCTCACCCAAGTGGTAACCGCTAGCTTTCCATGCCAACCAAAGCCATCTTCTGGTGTGCCTCCAGCGAATCCGCCTGCTCCCAGCCCTACCAGACCACCTGAAACAGGATTGCTCCTGGAAGGAACAGCTGCGGCATACACAGGGACATAAAGACAAAAGTTCAGGAACAGGTTTCAGGTGTTTTTCTTGTCTCTCTTTCAGGATTAGAGTGAGTTCACAAGATGGCCACAGGGGAGAGGGCTGGATACTGCTTTCATACCCAAGACAGAGATATTTTATCACCCAGTAGAAATTAGTCCAGCGAGCGTATTTGATTTTGTTGTTGTTGTTGTTTTACATTTGTTTGCTACATTCAGTGTAAATGCTTAGACCATTGTGTCACTTGAAAAAAAAGTGGGTTTGAGCCAGACAGGAATAGTGAATAAATATTTCCCTGCTGCTTTCAGTTACTAGGGACCCCGTGGAGGGAAAATAATGCAACAAACACATGCGTGGGTAACCTTACTCAAGTATTAATTTTATTTTTACTGTCGTAAATAATCCTCCAGTGTAGGATGCATGATTACCTTTACTGCTACTTTCAGTATTACAAAAAATTAATATTAATCTAGGCTTTAATTAGTTATCAGCTCCTCTAGACCCCCAGCTACACTGGTGGGGGGCTGCATGGCGGCCTCTGTGAGGAGAGGCCGGGGTTGCCCCGGGCCGGACACAGCCGGTTCCAGCCACCTCCAACCGACCCTCCACAGGGCACAGTTGGGCCCCACAGCCACGGTGGGGGCACCTCGGGGGGAAAATACAGTTGAGAAAGGGCAAAAAATCCCTGGGGGACACACAGGGGGAGGGAGGAGGAGGGAACCGAGGAAGGAACAGCAGAGGGAACAGCAAGGTCAGAGGCATAGGAGGTGCTCCATGGCAGAGCAGTCACCCCCCCAGAGGGACTGCAGCCCATGGAGGACACACGCTGGTGCACAGGAAAAGTGAGAGGGGAAAGGGAGCGGCAGAGGGGAACCACTATGCACTGACCCCCATCGCCTCTGCCACCAGTTACCTCACCAAAGGACTGAGTGTGACCTGTGGTAAGAACAAGGATGGAGAAGAAGTGACTGGAGGGGAGGAGTGAAGTTGAGACCAGATTTGTGCAAGGAGAAGTGCCTGAAGTGAAGTCGAGACCAGGAAAGGAGGAAGGGTGTTTTTTTTCCCTAAGTGCTTTGGTGTTTGTCGTCTTTGTTTCCCAATACTTGGATCAGTAATTAAATTGAGTTCCCCAGGCTGAGTCTGTTTTGCCCATGACAGTGCTTGGTAACCGATCTTCCTGTCTTCATCTCAACCCATAAGCTTTCTCTCTCCTGTTTGTCCTATTTTTTCCTTGGTCCCACTGGTTGGGGGGGGGCGAGCGAGTGGTTGTGTGGGAGCTTAGCTGACAACAGGGACAAACCACCACACAAACCCTTTCCTAATGGCTGTTACTGTGGCACCAGGGTCTCTGACACCTTGATGCTGAAGTGGCCTGAAGTCCTTGTGGCCAATATTTGGCCCAGTTCTGAGGTCAATGAGGGATTTGAGAGGAATAATGCCCACCTAGTCAGTGGCATGATGAGGATAAGATGTCCAATTTGGATAGGCATGAACTGTGATTTTTCATATTTGGATGTGGATCAAAATGACCTCTTCTCTGCTGAATTCTGGGCTCTTCAACTGGCCCTTCTCTGTCCACAGTCTTTGTGGATTTAAGCTGTTATTTCCTTTATTGCTTGACCATGGGGAACGTGGAGGAACATTGTAGGAGCTCTCTTGGTTTCCTGTCACTTTCCTCCAACAAACGTGCACAACACAGCTATCCAAGATATACTTCAAGGTCAGGATTGTGACTGTGTCTGTAAATATAATAATATATTGCATTTTAGGACTGGCAGTTCTGATTTGTTTATGTGAGATATTAAACTCCTTTGAAGCCCAGCTAAGAGGAAGACTAATGATCAGGTATGGTACTCTCATGATGTCTTCTGGTTTTATTTGAACTAAATGTTGTAAGATTCTTATCTCATTATATAATGGAGTCAATATTTTTAAAGTTAGGCATCCTGAATGTAATAATCTACAAGTCACTGGCAGGATTTTTGAAAGCACTGTACCGAGGTTTTAACCAGTATATAGGTACACTGTCTTTTAGTCCTTTGCATTTTGACATCAAACCATCTCAGGCTTTTCCGTGAAACTGAAACTATTGCTTTAGATTCCTCTTTCAGATTGTCTGAGATTATAGCACTTTTGTCTTTGGTATGTATCTGATATGCTCAACTTTAAGTATACCCTGAAGTACTTCAAGAGATAAAGTTGTGGTATTAAACACGTCCAATGTTTAAAATCTTCATTCACAGAATCCAATATTAATGAAAAATTTTCTGGAGAAATACTTATATTAAAGAAGATTTCAGAAGTGAATCTATTTTGTTGCTAATTGCGTAACAATTACAATTGCTTTTCCAATCAGTGCAAGTACTTTTTATCTTCTGCAGAGCAGCATGGAAGAACCTGGCCTGAAGGCAGCCTATGAGACATTTTGCCCACTAGATGGCAGAAGATACTGTGGACCAGAATATTCAGCACTTTATATAAAAACTACGATTACTGGCTTTAAATACGGGGTTTTGCCCACAACTGCAGAGATTTTATTTATTAAAAGTATATCTGGTCATGCATTATCCATATTCCTTTGAGTATGTAGGCTCTCTCTCTGCAAATAAATGTTAAAATTAAATCACAAAAGTTTGATAACAAAATTCTCTGGTACTTATGTGGCATTGAAATGATACAGGGGTTATAGAAATTTCTATATGACATAGAAAAATCTACTTATTCAAAAGAAGCTGTAAAGGTGCAATGAAACTGATGCAAATACCAGCATTATAAAGTGTATCATGTTTTGAGGTTGTATATATAATATACTATATGTGTTTTAAGTGCTTTATATTAGCTAGCATATTGAGTTGCTGTATGGCAAGCTTTTTACCCAGTAATAGTTTTCACCAACATTTTCATGGATGTTCAGTTTAATGTGGTTTTGGTACAACACTGTGACACAGCAGTAATCCTTATTTTGCCAGCTTTTCCTAGACCAGTTGCAGTCCCAGCAGCTGTAATCTTCACTGAACAATGCAGCAAGCATGCACTGCACATGTACATAGAAATCACCCCCTCTCTAGCATACACGCATGTGTGTAAATATGTACCTATGCTTCGACTTATTTTTGCCTAAGTGCTTCTCTGACCATCAGGCAAACTCTGCAGTAGCTGATGCATTGTTTACTGTAAATGTTTTCCATACAAGTTTGGATTCAATAACATCTGCAGGCTGGAAACACTGAAAAACCCACCTACCTCTCAGGCTGAGGGTGATAGAATATATTCTGAAATGTTCAGTGGAAAACAAAAGAGTGTCAAAGACATGAACTCCAGCAAAACTTACCCTATTGTTTTGTATTTGCATAAACAGATGAACTGCTGAGTATCAGTAGAAGTTTCCAAATAGAAAAACATTTGGACTTCAGTTAGTTGGCTTTAATTAGCTGACACTTGGTTAACTTGTCCTTGTGACTTAAGACATTTCTTAGATATTATGTAAATTATATATTACTGAGACTAATAGAATCACCCATACTTTTAATATTGCCAGTTCTAACCCCCATTTTTCAGCCCCTTACGATTTTCTGAACTGTAACACTTCTTCAGGGTAGTATTTTATATCCTGGCTGTGCCTCAGGCAGAATTTTTTGGAAATTTTTGGCTGAGAATGTTCAGCCATTTCCAAGAGAGCCTAGAGAAAATGAGTTATTTATTCCATGTTTAAAAAAAAAAAAATAGATCCGGGATCTTTTCCTTGAATGACTCTTGCTGTCTGGTGCACTGAAGTTAGGATTTGAAATCATGCTGAGGAGGAACGGGTAAGAAAAAGCAATTTAGAGTCAGAATATGACCTTTGTTTCTCATGGGAAAATCTGTTACAGGCCTTCACAAAATCGCTCCTTGCACACAGGCGATATAATCTCCCTTGGTTTTCGTAGCGAATGTCTCCAGAGAGCATACTTATGCCAGAGAGGGCACGCAGCACCCCCGCAGCATGAATGAGAATGCTGCCCTGTTCCCATGCGTGTCAGGTTGGTCTGTGAAACGTTTCACAGGCGACTGAGCATACACCAGTCCATGGGACTGCGGCCAGAGACGGGAAGGGAGCAGGCTGGATTCATCACTTGTCTGCATCTATGTCAGCCACTGCGTGCTGCTCCCTGTACTGGCTTTCTTAGGCACAATACATATCATCTCTTTTAAACTCTTAAGATGAGCTGCAGCCAGTGGGTGGGGTAACCTCGCTAAGATATATATACTTCTAATCTGGATGAATCTGATCTGACGACTCCGGTGAGAGAACAGGATATGCAGTTCTGGAGAAGGAAACTGGGGCTGGCTGACCATAAAGAGGGTTCATATTCTCAGCATAAATTGGTTTCAGGTACCTGCTTTTTCTTGACAGAGGAGACTTTCTAACAATACCCAAAGGCACCTCTGTACTTTTGGCATCAGGCATTGTCCTCAGAGTAGCTCGTGCAGCTTAGTGACAATCCTGACCCCCACTTCCTGAAAAAAGCAGTTTCCTTGGCATGCTTGGAGTATGCTGGTCCACCTTGAATAGGAATTCACTGTTCCTTAAGAACTCCTAAACTACCACAAATGTTTAAGAATGGAAGAAATCTCTTTTATTCTGTTAAAATAAAGGGTTAAGGATTCATTTGCACAAAGGGAAACAGTTACCAAAAGCCAGGACAGTGATATGCTGCTGGAATTTGACTAAACTGTTTTCTCTCCAGCTTGTCGTAAGCCTTAGGAGGGAGAATATGCTCTTGTAAGAATTGTCTTGTGCAGAATGAAGCCTGAGAAAACTACCCCAAAGCTACCCCAAAACTTCTAAATTCTTACCTTGCATAAGAACAGAACACAAATGCTTTCTCAAAGGCTGTGCATCCCTCTATTGTGTAGTTTGAGGAAGTCAACTGTATTATTTTAAACTACTAAAAACATGTGCTGATACGAGCAAATTATTTTTTAACTTATTAGAGCTCGCCTTTTATTTTGGATATTTGGGTTTTTTATGCTCTCCTTTCTTCATCCTTTTATTAGGCAGAAAATATAAATATTGTGAAATTTCTTTCCCTTGTTTTGACTGATGTCTCTTCTCTTTTGTAGCAGCAATATGCTGTAGGTTAACTGTATTTCTTAAGTGAGCTCAACCTTGCCTTCTCTGTTAGCATTTTCAGATCTACTATTTCTCAAATTTTATCTCTCAAGAAACAATTATTATATCGATATCTTAATAGCACTGTAGAAATCAACTTGTCTGCAACAGCTCATAGGGAGCAATTAGTCTAAATAAACATATTTTATTCCAGAATTGGAAGAAGAATCTCTGGACAGTATAATGCTTCTCTCTACACTGCTTTAGGGAACTGTTCCAGTGGAGTCCGTCACACAGAATGGTATCACGGTCTAGAAATATCCTTTCTTGTGTATGAAAAGTTGTTTATATCTCTAAAGAATTTCATTACAATGATTGCCTAGATGATTTTTTCCTACTTTTCTGTTGCTAAACATAGAACAGAAGAAAAGTGTTAGACAAAGGGAAGTTCTTTCTGTGAAACAGCTTCTTGTGATGACATTTCCAACTGATCTGAGACCTGCCAGAGTTCTGGTCAGGTTAGGGTAGCTGGTAACGTTGCTTTGAGGTTCTGAGCAGGTTTTAATGCTCTTGCTGATACCATATAAATATTCCAAGAAGACTTACACTTGAAACCAGTTTAAAAAATCAACTGTGTCATTTGGGGGTATATTTGGGTCTATATCCCCTTTGTTGTTGCTGTAAAAGATAACACAGCACTCCTTTAAATATACGTTTCCTGTCTCCCATAAAAATCTTGGCTCTTAGTTTGCTTTCATGTTAGCAGAAGAGATTAGTTCCAAATGACATTAAGAATCAAAGAAGCTCAGCAAATTAAGGTGCCTTGAAAAATCTGTGAAATAAATCCCGTATAATGGGTTGTTTGGTCTTGATAGCGAAACAGAACAAACAAAAACAACATCCCGTGTCTGCTAAAACTTCAGTATGGTGCTGGAATGGAGGTCAGAGCTTCCTCGATATGAAAAGGAATCCTGTTACGGGGATAAGTAATCAACCACCTGGGAGAATATAAAACTAAAATGAGAGGTGTCCACGGAGACGCAGCAGTGCTGCCAAGTTAAAGATTTAAATCCAAATAAAATATTACAGTAGTCTCAGGTGATAGCATCCATAGAAGTTTGGACCTCATTAGGGGAATTGAAAAGCTTAGAGCTGTTTCCAGTAATAACACTCAATTTAGTTGGTTAAATTAAAGCCAAACTAATCTCCTTTCCATGAAGTGTTTGAGCAAGTTGTAGAAAACTCCCCCATCAGTTTTCTTGTAGGAGAGAGAGAAGTCTCATATAAATAGCACTGCAAGACTGAACTCAAACTCTTTACACCAACCTGGCAATTCCCATTTACACTTTGGTGTGGTCATATCTCTTCACCTATTAAACAAATCTAAGACCTCACTGTTTCATCCTTCATCAGATCTTATAAAATCAAACTTGTGGAGAGTGTTTGGGTTCATGAGTGTCAGCTTTACTCTTGTAAAGAAAGTGGTGAGTTCATGATTTCAACAGAAGCTGGTGGAATTTGGTTTGAAGGGACTGGAGTAGAGTTTTCCTTTTCATGTGGCGTCCTCGGTGTTTTTTCATGTAGTCCTCAATTGCTTATAAAGATTCTTAGGAAACATTTAACTAGCCAGAATTAAAATGAAGAGATGACTTTAAAGGAACTATTGAAGTAAGAAACAAAACATGTTACATACATTAGAAGTCAGTGTTGAACTGAAAATGAACCAAACTAAGCAAAAGCTATACTTCTTCAAGGAATACCAAATACAGAAAATGACTCTGTACAGCGTATATGAATATCCTTCAGCAAAGCCTTTTCTATGAACCATGCTCACAACATGTCAGTCAAATTATAAATTCCAATGGTTTTTGGTGATTAAACTTAGTCAGTGTCCATCTCAGTCTTGATCTAGCTGGCCTTAAACAGTACTATTTCCTCTCACCCTCTGTAGTTTTCCCCGTAACTTCTAAAATGAGTGTCAGTGGTACAGCGATTTTTTTTTCCAATTTTCCTTGCCATTTTTGAAAATATATATAGCCAGACTGAATACATTGTCTATGTTTAGATTTACCAAGAATTTTACTCTAACTTAAGTTAGAGCACTACAGCAAATGTGAGCTTGATATCATCAAAATAAATTGAAAGCTGTGAACACCACGAAGGCAAAATTACCTTATTTTGTATACAGAGTTTTAGAAAAAGCATAGAAATAAATCTTGAAAAACATGACATGTCTGTTAGACGTTTTTGTTACTTACTGTATTCTACAACTTATCCTGGATCCAATAAAGTACTTAAGAGGAATTGGCCTCAGTGAATTTCAGCATGTGTTTAAAGGTTAGCATATGCTGGAGGGCTTTGCTGAACTGGACATCTTGCTTGTGTCCTGTGATTTATCATGCTTTTATTATGCTTTCCAAATTTCTCATGCTTGTCACCTTTGCTTTCAAAGCTTAGATAATTCCTTACTTTAAAAATACTCTTTGCTCTTGGTAAGCAGTGTAAAATTTCACTTTTCAAAGCAAAAAGTGTCCCATAGAAGCTGTGTACAGCAGGGATGAGAAACACAGGATGAGAAGATCAATCAACTGTTGAGTCAACAGGACCAAACTCAAGAAACTGCTGTCTTACCTTCCACGGTAAGGAGGCATTTTACTATAAACTGGCTCATTTCTTCAGTGTGCTGCCACCATCATGTCGAAAAACCTCCAGAGTGGTCCATTTGAAGCTTATTCGCAAATGCGCTAATTGCACTCAGAGATGAGTACAGAGTTCCACAAACATGCAGAAATGAAGATGTTGCACCATTAAGGATCCGGACCCCCCACAGGACTATTCTTGGGCAAGTTATGGCTGCTTTCCATAAGGGGAATAGAAGATTACACGCACATAGCATAGGTGCTTCAAACTGATCTGTCCAAGTTTCTGCTACCCTGCATATGTCTACAGGATCCACAGGCTGTGAAGTTTAGCTGGCCTATATTGTTAATGAGAGAAAAGCTGTTGACTTCAGATTGCAAAACTTCAGCTTGACATGTCAGTCTTGCAGGTATGGTCATGTAGTCACTGAGCGGATTACAGTGATTTCTGAAAAAAAACAGTTTCTGCCTCAGACATAGATGGGCAACTGAACCGTGGGATTGTGCTGTAGGGGTTGGACTTAGCAGCCTGGGGTGTGATAGGAGCAGAAAGGCTCATTCCCATGGCATGGATGTTTCCTTGCTGACTTACCCAGGCAGAGCCTGACAGAGACATTACCAATAATACCCGAAGTCTTGAGTAACCTACACACGTATCTAAAATATATTCTTAGAAATGCCTTAATAGCTTGAAAATTTGTAGAGAAAAAATGAAAGAAATAAACAGCCTTGTTTAAAAATAAAATAGCAAAAAAAAAAATCCTAGAAAGTTCAAAGGTTAAGCTGATATTCCATGTCAGATAAACCCTATTTTGTGCAATAGTTGAGGCTATTTATGTTCCTCAAAGTACCTTGTGTTAAAGTAATCTATGTTACATAACACAACAGTGGTCACCTCGCACTGATTTGTTGATTTAGTGGGATCTTGTTTAGCCAGTACTCTTTTTCTTTCCATGCATTTTTCCTTCTCCTTATTAAACTTTCTTTTTGTCCTTTACAAAGTCCACTGATACACAAATTGAAGTACCATAAGGTAATTAAATACATTTCTTTTTCTAAAAAGCAGTTGATCCAAAGTCGTCTTCAACACTCATTCTAGATAATAAATATTACAAGTAAGCTGTAGTCATTTAAAAACTCCCCTATAAAGAGCTCAAGCTAGCAATTCTTGTTGAGAAAAAATCCGGTGGAAGCTGCGCTGTTGAAAGCAATGCACACTTGGACCCCAAATAATCACAAAATTGTAATATGATTTCATCTTATTCAGTGCTCCTGAAATTGCTAATTGAAGAAATTAAGTTATAGGAATAAATTATGTGCTTACTCAATACAGCACATTTGTGAAACTAATTTCTCATTTGTGCTTTATTCCTATTGTATAGAAAGTCTAGAGATTTTGGTGGTGTTTTTTTTTTTTTTAATAACCATGTATAGCTCTCTTAAACTGTGAGAGTCTCTTTGGAATATAAGCCTGTTTATTTTATTGTGCTCTGTTTAGTTATTCTAAAAAAAAGTTACAGACACATAATTGTAGCCATCTGTTGTGTTTTAAGTCCAATCTAGCCCAAAAGTCAAAAAAGTCATGGCAACAACTTATAAAAACAATGGCAATAATATGAACTCACTATGGTTACTGGTGAACCTTTATTTCTCCCCTCAAATGAAGTAAGTTTCCTCAGAGAATTATTTTAATGTTTGATTTATTTCTTTATTAAATTTGCCCACAGTACGACCAGCTTCTCTATCAAGATTGTCATATAGCTGTCTCCTTGATAGTAAATCTGTGTTTCTCCAAAAAGGTGACTTCTGTTATTATAAAAAACCAAGCTCTAAGGGGAACCCCAGTGCTTGCCATATATTACCCTAGTATAAACCAGCAAGCAGGATTAAGATTGTTTAAGAAAATTTATTAGTGAGACTGAATAATATTTATCATATAGTATATTTAACCCATACTCTGACAGATTTAAAATTCATTATTTATAGATTTTAGATATTTAATGTGTCTGGTTTAATAATTCACTGAGATATTTAGTAAATAGTTTCTTCAATGAATTTCATCAAAATGTCAGTGACTTTTATGAGAGATTGTTAATTTTCAGTATTATTCTGTCTACTTGACATATCCAGTTTGTAAGTGTACCACAGTTATTTTAACTAAGAGCGATGCATTGCATATACATAGACACTTGTACTGTGAGCAATAAATGGCACACGTGTGTTGAAAATGACCTCTAGATGTATTGGATAAAGTCAGATAGGTGGATGCTTACTGCTAATGCAGATTTTTGACATGGTATATTTCATTAGTTCCCTTTTCTGTGTATTTACGGGAGAATCACATTACAGAAATCCATGCACAACTGTTTTTACGTAGTTGTTCACATACCTACCTCTCTTTTAACAGAAAAGCTGAAGAGTGTTTGG
Source organism: Anarhynchus alexandrinus (assembly GCA_008711295.1). Lineage (NCBI taxonomy): Eukaryota > Metazoa > Chordata > Aves > Charadriiformes > Charadriidae > Anarhynchus > Anarhynchus alexandrinus. The sequence goes on from VUYV01000024.1 coordinate 1,406,784, forward strand.
GGAACAGTGCTGTCCTTTTAGGGGAATTACAGAGCACAGGATTCCAGTGGTTTGTGACTCCTTGAGAAAGGTGAGGATGCCCAAGGCAGGGGGCATTGGAGGTGGCCTGGGGTGTCCTGGCTGGACCCATTTCTCTCTTTAGACTACGAAGAGACCAGCTTTCCGATGATCGTAATTTGGAGCCTCGTGCAGTGCTTACCATTAGGCAGGATGGATATGACCCCAGGCCACCTCCCGACAGATGGTGGTCCAATGTCAGAAATCCCGTTTCCTCCAGGTGATTGAGCAGTGGGCATTGCTGTCTGCCCTACAAAGCTCCCTAATAGTCGCCAACAGGGAACTGGGTTGTTTTTGCCAAACCAATTGGGCACAGTGACGGTAAAGTGAAGAGGAAAAAGAAGAGATTAGTTTCCAGGTGTTTCAGCCACCTCTATGGGAAATGAGAGGAGATGTAAGTAATGCTTGTAAATGGTTTTATTTAGCTAGTAATGTAAATAAAATGGCAGGTATTTCACGTTGCTGTAAATGGGAGGTAAACTAAGAAATGCAAATGATGGTGTATGTGCAAACTTCATTCACAAGTATAAATGTTAAGTAAAAACCAACTGCTATTTTTTCACTTCCCATTTACTGAGTTAATCAAGATTGTGTGTGGGTGGCTTTGCTTTTACTCCTGTTTTTTTTGATAAGAACACAGGAGTGAATGCACTCTCATTAATATCTGCCTCATACTACCATTAAAACTGATGGTGGGGACTTGCTTTTACAGGTTATTGCTAACTTTCTTTTTTCAAGAGTGCACAAAAAATACTGGTAGCCTAAAGATGACGTATTTACAGAGTGATAGTAACTACAAAGCTTTGGGCCAAAACATCAACTGTGGTTCTTTTTTTTTTTTTTCCTGAGAAACTTACACTGAACAATTATTTAAATGGTCAGACTTTCCTGTATTTTCTTGAGTTACAATGAAAAACTTTCTATACGACATCATCTCTCATCTAGGAGTCCTTGCAGACCCTCCTCCTTTTTTATCTCATACTTTTGCTTTTCTCAGACTTCTTATTCTCTTCCATTTGAAGTAATTGTCCAGGTATTCATCACTATTTCTTGTTTGTGTATGCATTTGTGCAACTGGAACTGTCTGTAGCCACTGTCTTTTGATTCTTAATGCCTGAAGTCATCTGCTTTGATATGTTCCTTTTATTACCTTTTATCAAACAACACAGTAACTAAAAATCAACTTATTTCTTTACTATTTATTTCTTTACTACTTTATCATGCAAATCTTTCTCAGGCTTCTTGCATAATTTCTTTAGAAGCAGGTCAACATGTAAAAGTAGGTCTTGCCTGTGATTCAGAAGGCAAAAGGTGCGTGTGGCTGCGAAAAAGAACCTGTGCCAGACTGGAGTCTGATCAGCAGTGCTGTCGGTAACCTCATGTGGTCATCACCCACACGCAGCTGGGACTGCGTCATGCAACTGCAAGAGGTTCTGATTTTCTGGGTACTGTGTCATCCACAGCAAGTAAGTGAAATAGTTTTAGAAAAAGGAAAGACCTTAGGACATACTCATTATGCAGCTCAGAGAACTGAAATACTGATGACACTAGTTTAAATGCAAGTGCCATGGTTTGAGATGACTTAAAAACAAGGTTATTTTTAAAAAAAATTAGTACTCCTGAAAATCAGAGATGTAAGTTTCTAATCAGAGATCTCATCTGTTAAGCAGGTGGTTGTACAATCCATTTGAAAAGTATTAGCAGGATCAAAATATCACAGTTATGTGTTACAGTGTTTGGAATGTCAGTTCTCTCTGAACCTCTCTCTCCTATTTCATCTCTTTCAGCCTCTGGTTAATATTAATCTGGGCTAATGGTGCAAACATTCTGGGTGAGATGTAACAAGGCATAAAAGCGTGTTCATAATTTGAAGTATTTGAGTCATCCTTTTAACTGATAAGCATATGATTAAGTGCTCTGCTGGAATGGGGCCAGAGTACATTTTACTGCTAGCTAGAATGAGTTTGCTCGCGCGCTGCAATGCACACCTTTAAATCTGACTCCATCCCTGCGTGGGATGGTGTTGGTACATTGTGGGCCGGGTTGTTATCGCATTAAACAGCCAGACAGTGTTCAAGCCATCCTCCAGTACCTCACACACAAAAAAAAAAGAGATATGAATCGTGATCTGTGAGTGAATAAAGGAACCAGGCCAATTTCCACAGTTCACATGAAGGGAAAATCTCCCACTGACTTAATTAGGTGCACTGCCTGACTAAAGCCTGCATGATTTGGCCAACGTTTCCTATCATTCCAGTGTTATGACAGAAGTCACCAGAACAATTCCAGCTGAGAAGCAGTCATGCTCCACACTTCATTCGGAGAACAAATGGAGGGTGGCTGCAGAACCTGCACATGGATTGACAATAGCTAATGATACCACATAATCCTGTTGCTCAGCTCCTGTTGAGCTCTCAGATTTAATGACCCTTCTATTTACACAATGACATGAGACAGAAAAGATTTCCTGTCAGGTAAACAAATTGAAGCTTTTGTTCTTAGCTGCTGTACATTTTGCATAGGAAGTTCTATTTTGACAAATCCTGTAAAAATAGTATTTTATTTCCAATAGAAACCCTTAATCTTTTATTATGCTTATATTTCTTCTGTCGTTGATTTGTGGTGGCAAAGACTTTGTTTCAGTAGTTTCCTATTTGTGCATCATTCTTGTGAGACTGATACTTAATTCTGGTTTCTAGCAATCACTCCCCATAGTATTTTTGGTTATCTCTCTTTTCTTCTTGAATAGCTCTAATCTTGACAATAACTCAAGTTCACATTACCAGATGCTTCAAGAGGAAGAGCTCTTGGTTTTCAAGGGCTTCTGTGTCTGTAGCTGTCCTCCTCTTAACCATAGAAGACAGAATTATCCTCTTTTACTTGCTTTTTCTGTCACACCTTCTTTTTGTAAATATTATTTCTGAAATACATCTTCCTTTTCACATTTTTTGCCTTATTAACTTCCCTTCTATAGCACAAAATAACAAAGTGCTGCAGTCAAATACATTCTCCTAGGAGAGGGACTCTACTGGTTTCTGCTTTCACCTTTGTAGTCATCCTTTTCTGGGAATTAGAAAAATCCCCCCCCCGCCCCAACCATATGGAATTGATAAACATGATGTCAAGGCAATCAGTCTAGTCAGTTTGGATAAAGGAATCAGGTGATGGGGCTGGTGCTTTCTTTCTTTTTCATTGTCACACACAGTCTGTTTGTTGGTCCCTCTCATTTCCTTTTTGATGAAATATTGCTTGAGCCATATTTGGAGGATCAGATAAAGAGGTGTATTCACATATAACCAAGCAGAAAAAAAATTATGGAACTGAACCTACAGTAGCACTAAATGCAATAATTCTTCATTATCAGTCCTCAAATCTACTGGCTTTTCTAAAACCCCATGATCACACCCCACCCTGCTTCCCTGCACCCTGCTCTCGCCTCCACAACTCTGCTCAAGTGGTGCTGGGTCCTCCTGCTCCTGGACAACCCAGCTGAGGGCGCTCCTTTCCTCACATTGCATCAGCTGATTGGAATTTGCTTGAAATCTCACCTTAAAAGCTTCCCTCTCTCTCGTGATTAAAAGCAGAATGCAAGTCAGCATCCAGAAAATGATCCACCGCCACATCAATTGGATTTTGCTGTTCCTAGAGACCTTGCTGGACCATGGCTAGATGTGGGCATCCTAGGCTCAGATTCCAGTCTTTCTGGTCATCCCTATAGTTTATTGCTTGTTCACCAGTTTTTCTGCCTGAGCATTATCACTGAAGCGTATTTTCCAGCCTTTTTTCCTCATGCAGTTCAGATCAATGCCACCTAATAAACAGCTGGTGAAGAGTGATATTTGAGATATTTGCAACCTCAAATATAGATATTTGAGAAAGGCCTGTGGTATAATTTCTATGCATTTTCTACTAATTTTCTTGCTGTGTATTTCTCCCTTAAATTTCTCTTCGCTTTGCATTTGTTCTCCAAGGACACAAAATAATAACAAATACAGTATTTCCATCTTCGTTCAGCTGTTTGGCCATAACTATAACTCTTTGGTAATGTAATACCGATAGCTGTTTCAGGACCCAAAAGAAAAACGCAAGACAATGCCATTATTTTCTTGCTATTTTATTTTCCAAACCATGTAGTGGTAGATTATCTCCTATGCTCTTTTCCCTGTGCTCCACTTGGAAGATCCAAAGGAAGCAAAGACTTGTTGAAGGTCCTCTTGGCAGGAGGCAAACTTCTGTAGGAGGAAGCAGGGAGAGATCTGCTGGTCAGGCTGACTCCTTTATCTCTTTTCTTAGCCTGGGATTGTGTTGGAGAAAAGAAAGGAAGTGACATAATTAACTTTGATAATCTCTCTGGTTGGTAGGCAGTCCTGGGGGAAAATGACTGAATAGTGTTTGTTAGAACAGCAACGTTCCGAGGCCAAGCAGAGAGAAAGAAAGGGGCAGTGAACAATGTTTTCAGCCGAGTCTTTGCTGTACCCAGTGCCAGTCAGGCAGAGAAAAAAAAAAGAAATAATAATAATTTTAGAAGCATATTCTTTTAGTCCTGGACTGCTTCAATTCATATTTTGTTTTCAGTAAAAAATGTTAAACGCCTTTATCGATCTCATTTGTGTATGTGCCTGTGTGGTACTACTACTACACCACGTTAAATTACATGCGTGCTGGTGTGACATACTTAATTTTGTGCATATCAATGTTCTTGTCTGAATACCGAATTACCACCACAGTTTTCCTGTAGAAATTAGATACCCAAAGCTTCTGGACTGTACATGTATAGAGCTGATGCTGTTTGTCGCTGTTGGCTGTGGGAGGACACACACTCAGGCAACATGAAGAACAACTGAAAAGAAATCAAGAAACAAAAGTGAAGCCTGAAAACTGATGGAGGATGTTTGTAGCAGCAACTGCTGTGGAGGGAAAGGGTGAGGGGACGGCGGGCAAGGGGAGCATGGCCTACAGTGGCAATAAGGGCCGGTGGTGCCGGGAGGATCAGCACACTGTGTGGCATCTCCCTGCCACGTGTCCAGCCTTACCCTCACCAACGGTGAACAGCTGAGGCTCCTCGGGCTGCTGCATGCCATGGTTTTTATTCCAGCCACATGTAACTAAAGGAGCTTGTATGCAAGTAATAAATATGGCTCGGTGTCCAGGAACTGAAATTCTCTGTAGCATCTTGGCAGAGACACCACACGGCAGGAGCTGGGGTGATGCCCTTGTCAGGGCAGCATAGAGAAGGTCCACGTGCTTTGGTGTCACTGGGTAAGAGTCTGTAGGACCTGCCTAGGGCATTAGGAGAGCATAGTCAAAGAACATGCTCTCTTATGGAAGGCCTGTGTGATAAAGATTAAGGCAGATAACGCAGATACTGTCATATTATACTTCTCAAAGACCTAAACTGTAAACCTTCCTGGTCACAGATGAGAGGAACAAAAATCTCCATTAAAAAATATAGAACAACTGAAGTCACCAAAAGACAGTTAATAATGACCTATAAAATGCATGCAATCTTCCAGTCAACAATATAAAATTTATTTAAAATATTTAACCAAGAAAGACTACTAGAGGCAAGAGTCTCTTTTACAAGGGTGTCCTGGCAAGAGGGGCGGCATAACAGTCAATTATTACAAACAAAATCCAGGTTTCTTAATTAAAATACAAAATACTGGCTCTGCTGCGTAGCCTGTAATAAGTTATGTCTTGAGAAGACTGTAATTATGCTGGCGCCTGCTAGTGCCGCCATAGTTAAGTCTGTCACCATTTCCATTATAAACCCCATTTTTAAGCAATTTATAATGTAGCCATAAAAAATAATTTTAGATTGAAACTTGGCAAAGAAATTCCTAGACCGAAAAGTTTTGGGTTTTGGTTTTTTTTAACACAAATAATCTGTTTGGTCATCTTCATGTTTTTTAGGAGAGCACTAAACAAGCCAGAAGTTTTATGGTTTTGAAGCTTTCTGGCCATCCTGTAGTATAAACATATTTTCTTTTTTCATCTGCATCAAGAGGACCCTTCATTGCTTGGAAGCAGAGGATTTTAGTTCATTGAAGGTCCATAAATACAGGAAAACAAACTTCGTGATTCTTTACAGAAATAGTGAAGAATGATTAACTTTGAATTACAATGAAGAAATGAGAACAACTAGAAATTAGTTAACTTTGGGCTTCAGAATAAATCATTGCAAGATGTTTCTGCCATGAGACTGACCTCAGCTTTCCAGCCACCTTCTCATGCCAAAGGAAGATGTGGCCAGAGCCAGAGGCAACAGCATCTCAAAGGTCTTGGGTGGACAACAAGGCTGAGGCTGAAGCTTTCCCAACAGCCCATTGTGTCTGCTGCTTCTAGCGATGGTCACAGGAGGATAAGGAAAATATCTGTCTGAAAGTCATAGAAAATTCTCATTACTTCCTCCCAGTGCACATTTTATCACCAAAGGGTGATAAAGAGGAGAAAATGAGCACAGAAAATATTGGGCATTTGCTCAGAGAAATCGCCATGAGAAGGTACACCTGTGTGCTTGGGCTATGTAGCCTTAAGCTATACCTGTTAAGCACTGTTGATATAACAACTGAGTAAATTAAAGACGTTCCCCATGCATCATCCTAATCTGAGCTATGAATGAACAAGATCCAGTTTATTTTTATGATCTAATGCTGAGTTTCTAGAGAAGCAGATATATTTTTTGATGAGTAGCACTGAACAACAAATAGTAAAACCTATGAAAATATCATTGTGAATCCACTTCCCAAAGGAAAAGACTGCTCTGCAGTCACAGTCTACATCTGTAACTGTCTTACAATTTACATGGCTTAACTAGAATTCCTCCAGGAAATACCATTTGTTCCAAATTAAAGCTCTGAATGCTAAAGAAGGAGCGCTGAAGGTAGTAAAGCTAAAAAAGCAGAAATGAAGGACTGCTCGCTCATGTGTCTCTACCATGTTCAGATTACAGTGCAGTTTCGGATGCAAAGGTTGCGATGCAAACCATGCTCCTCTTGCCTAAGCCTGGTTCACGAGGGACATGGATTACTCTATTTAACATCATGCGGATCCTGTTTTCAGACCCCTGGCTACATAAAGGAAAGTTTAGCAGCTAAACTGATCTTTCAATTTCAATGTACAGATTTTAGTGCAAAGTAGGTATATACCTTCTCCAGTATTTCATTTTTTCTCAACCACTGTAACAAAGCTCTGAGGGAAACAACTGGGTTTTCTAGGCCAGCAGCATAAGCTGCCTTTTTGCTTTATTCCTTTGCTTTGCCAACTTAAGAAATTCTGGCTTGAACAGACTGTTGTAGTAAATTTTGGCAACGATTACCCATTGTTGATTAAATAAATTTCATCAGCTGTGGCCAATTGTAATTGTTTTGCAAGATAAAGGCATTACATGCTAGAAGGGAGCATGGTCTAACAAGAGACATTCAAGAAACCAATATTTTATTTTAAAGAGTTTTCTTGACTTGTGTTATGGTCATTGCCACCACACTGCTACTGCATGGTGGCTAATTTAATAGACCCAACCCCGGAGAGTTTAAATGGTTTCTGTGATGTGTTCACACACTTGCCTGTCCCAGTGCAGCTTGGTTGCTACCTTGTTTTTGTTTCTTATGATGATAATTTAGTACAAACACGCAGGATACAAATAACGTCCTTTCTGACAGCTAGTATGGAAACAGTGCCAGCAAAACACCGTTTGTTAATATCACTGCACAATTCGCAAAATCCCTGGTATCGTACTGATGCTTCTTAACTGACTCTAACATTGTCTATTTTCCTGAAAAAGCCCTTGCGGTGAAGATCTTACAGCATTTTGGGGTCTTACAGCTGGGTTGCTGCCAGTTCCTCAGCTGGCTCTGGGCTGCCTCCCTGATGGATCACCATGCCTGAAAAAGTCCATGTAGAAAGATCAGCCAACACACACCGAAGATTTTAGGGTGCGCGTAGTCTAGCAATGGTCCCAAACACGTCTTTTTCTTTCGCAATCCTCCTCCAACAGCAAGAGATGACTGGTCTCTCAAGGACTACGTGATTCATGGCAGTGCTCACTTAATTGAAAGTACTGGAGCAGCAGCTCCTCTTTTACTGCCTGAGAGGCCAGCTGATCTCTTTACAAAAGGGGAAACATTGCTAAACAAAGGAAGTCATTTTAGAAGAAGAAAATAACATCTGTCTATGGATATGTGGGGAGGGAAAGGAGAAATGTGAAAATGGAGGTGGTGGGGGAAAAAGGTTTAAAGTTTACAAAGCTGAAAAGAAAGTCCATGTGGGATCAGAGGCAGCACATTCAAGTAGTAGACTAAACGTAGAGAGAGGTAATGGGAGGAAGTATAGGAAAGAAAGGGAGAGTGCATATAAAACAAAGCACAGGAAAAAGGTATAAAACCACTAAAATGAATATAGAGAGCTCGAGAAGCTGCTGCATCATCCAATTGCCAGCAGAGGTGCTAAAGCCACGGCTATAGAACTTAGTAGCAAAATGCTCAAGGGAAGAAATAAATCCTATATTTAGATAGGTAGAGTATTTCACGACATGAACAATAGTGCAATACAGCTACCTAGAAGGCATCCGTTTAGGAATGAATTTCTATACGTATCTGTAGTTGAAAACAGAAAGACAGCCAGCAAGAAGCAGAAGAGGTTTCCCGAAAAAGCACTGGGGCCAGCCTGGGAACACCACAAAATGCTTATGGCCGTGCTGCAGCCAGAGAACAATGAGACTAGCAGGTACCAGTCTGCAGCTGGGGCACAATAAAACCCTTCTACAAGCTGAGCCAAGAATAATCTTCTTTAAAAGTGCTCTGCTTTGCTACTTACAAATGTTGCTCTTGTCCAAGTGTTTTGTATTTGCCTCTATGCAGTTCCTTTTTCTTTCTTTTTTTTTTTCTTTTTTTTTTTTTACTAATTAAAGGCTTATTGTAAACCAAAGGGGATTTCTGGGAGCTCTTTGGGTTTGTAAATTATGCAAATGACAGCACTCTGATGTTGGATCGTATTAATTGTATATTTTGTGGTTCACATATTCTGAAGAGTATGTGTGAAACAAGTTTTTCTTTTTTTTCCCAGTCCTTGAACACAGTAAGTTAAAAAAAAAGTCTTCAGGCAGATTGCAAAATTATTTTTCTCCATTTTCTTAATGTTAAAGAATAGTATATTTTTAATGCTACAGACTATTCTGTGCTGATAGCTTTACAACATTGTGTGTGTACTATGAATAGAACGAACTTCACAGACGATTATACTTAAAGCTGGAGGTCTTTCTGTAAATTTTAAACAAAGTGTTCTATTAAATGCCATCTATAAAATGCTTGATGACTTACCTCCTAGGCTGATTTGTGATTTTGCCTGAGCTTTTGAAATCCTGGACAAAAAACTTGCTACAGGAAACTGATTGGTAACTGAGTAAATTGCACTATAAGCTAAGTATTGAACACTTCTATAGAGCAAGTATTATTTTGCAATGCGTTCCTCTGCCTGCAGCATAAAATAGAAGTACTTTCTCTATATAATGCTTAACGATCCCCAGGAATATGTGTAAAGAGTATAGATGTCAGGTAAAACCCCAGCAGTTATCCTAAAATTTCCCCATGGCTGAGGAGCACTGATATCTTTGTGGTTCAGGACAACGATCTTTCCCTCCTGATATGAAGTTAACTAAAGTAACAACATTGAACAAATTTTCTGGTTCACAAATTATAGTGTTTCTGCATCTGAAATGATTCCTCTCTATCAATCAGCAAACACTGTGAAATTTTCTGGAATAAAAGGGGCTTATATAAATATGCAACATTTACAAATATCATACTCAATTTATGTCTCAACTGTGAATTTCTGCAGCTAATTCTACCAATATTCGCACTGTGTCCACTACAAATGGAATTCCCTTTGCATTAGGAGACGTATGTTTCGTTGATCCAGAAGACTTTGTTTGCAGGTTTTTTATGTGTTTGCAGGGTAAGAATACAACTTTCATACAACATCCAACTCAATAAAAAAAAAAGAGTAAAAGAACCTAAGTGAAAGATGCCATACATGTTTTGTTGATTGGAAATTTAGAATGTATGAACATGGGCATACTTATGTGCAAAGGCTCATGTGTACACCTCATACAGTTCATGCCATTGTAAATCCAACTTAGATACAGGTGGTACATCAGGTATGCCTAACCGTGGAGTCTGTGTAATCTTTCTGTCCTGGGAAGAATCCAGAAGACTTGCTTTCTTTTTCCTGGGGAATCTTTAATTTTAACCTCTAATGATTCTCCTGCTTTCATCAAACCTTTTCAGAGATGTACCTTTTGCAGCACTAGCCTTGCAGAGAGATAACAAGGACAGACCTACACATTTTTAATGCTGGATCATCTGTTTATGCATAATACTGGTCTGAATGCCAAATTTAGCTGGTCATTAAGGGGGAAATAGCCAGCAGAATCACTCAGCTTGCCTGCATAACTTTCAGATTTAGACTGCAAATATCTTGGAAAGGATCTGCATTTTAGCCTATTTTGCATGTGTCAGACAGTCACAGAGAACCATTGCAGTGGGAAATCACTCTCAGTTGACGTGATATTGAGAATCTAGAGGCATTCTGCATTCGGTAGCCATCCACTGACTTTATTTTTGAGTAGTGGGTGCTGCTTATAAAAACAATCCCACTTTTTATGCCCGCAGTGACCTGCTGGATAGTTACTTCACCATTGAAGTATCCATTGGATTCCGAGATTGGCGTGGTCTGGATTCCCAGGCTTCATTACTTCCCTTGTGATATTTGCTCTGACGTTGTTTAGGTTCGTACAAACATAAAGAATTCTGAATTCACTTATCGTGTGCCTATGTGCCACATTGTTTAAGAAATTCATGCAACTGCTTCCCATCTCATGCTGCCAGGGATGCCTGCATGGTGCTCTGCTGCTCTCCTGCCTTTGGGACACTGCTGTCCAGGTGCTCCCCTGGTTACGTCCTCCTCTGTCTGATACCTGTCCCTAATGGGAGCTCACTTCTAGAGTCATTTTAGTTTTCCTTTTTTTTTTTTTTTTTAAAGGACTGGGTAAGGGCTGGTCAGGTGATTTCTTATGTTGCTTGCAGGTTGAGCATCTGGTGAAGAAAGAAGGTCTATCTATATGTAGGTTTTATATTTCAAAATTTCAGTTTTCGATGCAGGGTAAAACTGGAATCTCTGGGGCATCGTGTTCAAACCCCTGATTTTGATTTTAAGTCAATACTTTGCACTGACCTCAACTGTTATTTAGATTTGAGTGCATCTAAAAATGGCATGAACATGGCATCTCTTTTAAGATTCAATATTATGCAAACAGCTCGGAATAATTTTTTGTTGTAAAACTTGAAACCTAGATCTAAGGTGATTTTGAAACTGAACCCTAACCTAAACTACATCCAGATATCTGGGCCAACCTATTTTTATATATTATCAAATAAAATATCTTAACGTGCTGAAATTGTATGTGGTACTTTTTCTTTAGAAGTAAATTGATTCATATTGGAAATATGAAATGGGACCTATCGGCTATTACAGATCCCTTTAATTTCGTTAGCAAAGATTTTAATTTTTAGCGCTGGTTGTATCTCCCATGTACGAGATATCCATGTGAACAATGACTGTTTATGGGACACAGGTTTGTTACAAAAGGACATTGTGTTTATACTAATAAAAGCTATTTTTAGTATTTTATTTCATGTTCTAGTCAAGGACGTTTGGTAGCTTAATGTAAAATAAAACTTTTGTATTTAGGTTACATGTTTGGTTGTGGCTCCGTCTGAAAATAACAGGAGCTGTTTTTGTCAAACGTATGATTACTAGTTTATATGTTTTCTTACTCAGTTTCTGTCTGGAAAAATGTTTACAACATAAAAGCATCCTCAAACTTGAGGGCATTTTTGGCTTTTTAAGTGGGAAAAGACTCCAGACGCTCTAGTGGGATAATATAGGAAGTTTCTATTGCTGGACGTACTGATGGGCTGAGGACTTAAATCCTCTGAGCAATCAATCCACAGGCTTTTATGAATGCTTAGGGAAAAAAAGGAAATATATTGCTGGAAAAGAGAAATAAACCTTGTTGCAGGATACGTGATGGCGCAATTCAAAAAAGACGTATGTATGGTGAAGCCTCATGTGTCATTGCAACTGTCTGAGCAGGACAAGTGAAAGCAAAACAAAACCAGGAAATAATACTTTTCTTATAACAAATGAATTTTGAGGGAAAACGTCACTGAGGAAGGAAAGCATATTCCGATTCTGACTGCTCTTCTGCAGAGAACAGGACTTTTGCTAAATAGCTTCATAATTAATTTTAGTGTTAATTCAGCAGCTCCAGTATGAGATAAATCCTTCCTTGGGAGAAGCGTTGTCTATTACGTGTGCTGATTTATGAGAGAGAATCAGCTATATTTCAGTGATAGCTGAACTAGACTGTAGCTATAGACTAGGACTCACAATGTATGAGAAATGCTCGTTTGTGCTTAATATACTAGATAAATTGTTTCTGGCTTCTTAGGGTGTGATTATACTTGCTGTCACACTCCCAAGTTTACTCAAGAACCGTGTGATTTGCTGAGTAGGTGCTAGTCATGTAAGGGAAAACCCGACGGGATGCATTTTATATACCTGTTTTTTTTCCTCAGTGTCATGTATTAACCTTTTTCTGTCCTTTTTTTCTCCCCTTCATCAAAGGAAAGGCTCCTCAAGACTGAAGGCAAATTATAGCAGTGGGGAAAATGACCACCAATAATCTGAGCAATATGAAATTTAACACTGTGATTTTGTTTTAGTGAGAGGAAAACACCAGTTGCTGACTCTCATGAAATTCTAAGCTGAACCTTAACTTCATGGGCAGCAGCTTTATAATCTATTTAATATTTCTTCTTTCTTCAGTTAAGCTGTTTCTTTCTCCAGTTAATAATAGGCTGTGGGATTAAATCTTAGCTTTTGATATTTACTGGGAAATGGAGTATAGCGATTTATGAGTCAAAATGTACTTTGAATAAATTATCATTGCAAATTACAGTTTATGAAAGTTGTGACTATAACCATAATTACACCATTGGCTCTGCACAACTTGAAAACTCACTTGCTGAATAAATTTGTTTTCATTCAGATTGCATTCCCGACATTTTTAGAAAAGAGTGAATGGAGCCTCACCGACAAAATTTCCTACAGAGTTTATTAAAAAGGTCACCTTTGTTTGCTAAACTTACCTAAAATCTAAACAGTTCTTGAATTAATGAGATGCTATTTTAGTCTGTTATGAGAGTTTCCTATTCACATTTACTAACCCACAGACTCATAAGGAGACTCACAAGAGCTTCCACATTACGCCGTGCCTTTAGCTATCTATATATCCTAAAGTTGTTAAAGTTAAAATTGATTCTGCAAGCTGTTAGGAAAAAAACAGCTGATAGCCAAAATTAGGCATATTACTGTCAATTGGGGGGGAAGGAGGGGGGCGAGAGGTTTAAAGCTCTGTCTGGCAAGAGAAGGGTTAAGGACTTTTTTGCTATACCCGTTTCAAATTACAATGAGAAGCCTCTTCTTTCCCAGCAGGGTTGTGCTTACATTAGTCTTTAGATCTCTCTTGAAGAGAGCTGTTATATTTGTGCCTGCTAGAGTTGGAAATAACAGCTCAGAAGCTGAAAAGGGTTGAATGGATTTACAGAAGGGTTTTTTTTGCGAGTAAATTCATGGCAACACATTAATTTGATTAGTACATGCTTTAGAATTACTTTACACTCAAGCGATTCAAAAGATGTTAAAGTTGTCACCAGGCTGCTGGACAAATATGTGTTACACCACCAAGGTACAGATCAAGACAAATCTGTGACTCAGGATTTTATCTTGGGAAGAGCGCAAGGTGTACGAAGAACTCAGAATAACGAGGGACGATAACTCTGGGAACTACAATGTGTCAGAAGAACAGCTCTTGCTAATACAGCTCCCCACCAAAGACCTGGTTATCTAAGGTTTATATAGGAATGCCTAGGTCAGCTGACAAAATACTGGTCTTCTGCTCCATAAATGCAGAAAAAACGATAACAACAGTGGAAAATTGGAAGTCTGAATTTCAGCTTTCTTAGAAATAACTGCAACCTGACACATTCCATAATATTTAAACAGGGTGGGGGGAGAGAAATCACCAAAGATGTTACGTTTAGAGATGACATTGACATGAAGAATAGGTAAATTTTGTTTTTCAGCCACTGGGAAAGCAGACCTCATAGGAACTCAGAACAAGTAGGAGAAAAGATTTTTTTATTTTTTTTTTTTTTTCCTTGTTCTTTTTCTTTTCAAAGATGAACCTAACTGCGCTCAAAGCTTTCGTGGGCTTGCTCTGGAATTGCTGGGTTCTGGTGGGTCACGCACAGGGAGGTTTAGGAGACAATCATGTCCATTCGAGTTTTATTTACAGGAGGCTGCGGAACCATGAGAGAAGGGAGATTCAGAGAGAGATTCTCTCTATCCTGGGTTTACCTCACAGACCCAGACCATTTTCACCAGGAAAGCAGGCTTCTTCTGCACCCCTCTTCATGCTGGACCTGTATAATGCCATGACAAATGAAGAGGACACTGAGGAGCTGGAGTATTCACTAAAGGGATCAATGGCAGGGGAGAGCAGAGGGATACGGAAAGGATACCCTGCCTCTCCAAATGGATATTCGCGGAGAATACAATTATCTCGCATGACCCCTCTGGCCACACAGAATCCTCCCTTAGCCAGCCTGCACGACACCAACTTTCTGAATGATGCTGACATGGTCATGAGCTTTGTCAATTTAGGTACGTGGAAAAATTTTTTGTTTCTGCTCTCTTTGACAAACTGTTAGCCTGATCTGGAGAGGGGCAAACCTCTCGGCCGGACCGTAACCTGCTCTGAAACGGCCTGATTGGGTCCGGGCTGCTGTGCCACCGGTGAAAGAAAAGTCGTACTGATGGTAAAGTAGCTACATTGTAGGTGGCCATGGAAAAAAGATTTTTCTCACTGTTTATATAAAGTCAGTTTCTATAACTCCCCTCTGCTGGCTTCTGTTTTCTTTCTTTCATTGATGTAATGAAAATTCTAGCCTTAGGCCAACTAACTCCTTCTTTTTTTTTTTTTTTTTAAATCTCAAAAAATCAAACACTTATGCCTATTGCTCGGTTATTTCCCTCACTGTTTTGCTTAAAGCTCAGACATGAACAAACATCAGTTGTTAATATTTTAAAGCCTAGAATGTTATGAAAAGGGAAAAGTTAAGCCATTTCCGAAAAGGAAAAAAAAAGATTTCTTAGGTTATTTAGGGTTTTTTTTTCTGTTGGTAAGAGTCAGAGTTTTATTATCTTTTCAGCTGGATGGCTGGTTTTTAAATAATCTGTTGCTGTTTCTTTGTTATTTCTATTTAATAACCACAGACTGCGTTTTATTATACTGCCATGGTGCTCAGAGTCTGCAATGGTTCTTATTTTCTGTGTCATAAATAAATTAAATAACAAGTAGAGTATTAAACACCAGAAACATGCAAGCAAAGAATGCTTTTGAAAATGATATCAATTCAGACACAAAAACTGATAAAACTAAATTATATTTGCTTCTGAGTATAATAAACATGCTTACCAGTTACGTTGTGGTTAAAAAAGCAGTTACAGATCTCTTTAATAGAAGGCAACTTAAATCTCATTAAGAAATCTGCAAATAATTCATGAAATGTATTTACTATTTTTATAAGTATTTTAAATGCTGCAGGACTCATAAAGTTAGCTAAAAAAACCCTTTTCCTTTGATCTGAATAGCCAGAGATTTAATTGAAAACTTGAAGTTTCTCAATAAGCTGGTACAAAATCTGATGAACTCTTGCTTTCCAGGATAGTACTTTCTGTAGAAACTTTTTAAACAATGGCACATTTTCCAAAATACCTTCAGATTATCACACCCATTCTGTACCTTTTATGTCTACCAGGTCTTTAATCCTTGCTGCAGTATTAAAAATCTTTCCAAATTCTAAAATCCTCAACAACTCGAATTTCTAGGAAAGTGACACCCTGGAGTTTAGTTCCCGTAATAATAAAATTACTTTTTATTAGTTGTGTGGCAGATAAGGTGTGAGATCTTTCTCCTTTCTCTCTTCCTGAGATCTTTTTCCTTAAGAGTAACATATGTCTACAACTCTAAATACATTTGCTTGTTGCTGTTGCTCTTGAAATAGCAGACTAGAAAAAAATGAAATCTGTTTTTTGAAAATGTGTTCCTCATCCCTAAAAAGAGTTATCCAGGTAGTGCTTTTAAGTGACCATTGTATGCCTCGGTTTACCCAGAGTATCTGGAGTCAGCCGAATTTAAAATGGCAATGTTGTAAAGGAAATAGGAAAAGTTCTGATCTCCTAAGCATTAGTCAAGGCCCTGATCCTGCAAAAATTTTCCTTGAGTGTCCTGAGAAATGGCCTTAGTAAATATGTCTCAAACCGTTTCATCAGTGGCCCGGAGAACTATTTACATGGGACCGAGCCTTTGATTTCATGAAACATCTCTGATTTCACGAGGACTTCTTGCAGTGCATGAGTAGAAATCTTTGAAGGCTCATTGTCAGATATGTCCTAGCCTGATCCTGCTGCGCTTCCCCGGACAAAAACCCTCTCTGGAAGAACACAAGTTTCCACTGAATGTTTTACCTTGACTGGGAAGTTTCTAATATTTGTCTCATTTTATTGGGAAGCCAGTGTTGCTTTAAGAAAGTAATTTTGCGAAGCTAAAGCATATCTTACGTTCATAAACTGTGAAAACTGGGGGTGAGATGCTTTATTTTTCTAGTGATTATGATTAATAGACACTATTAACTTATAAAAAAATACTGTGTAAATACCAGGTTTTGTTTGGCCTCTGTAAAATTCAAATGTGCCTCAGCCCTAAGTGAGTCTAAAGCCTAATTCACTTTAAATGCCCTTCCATGCATGCTGGATATTGTGGTTTATCACACATTCCACCGTGTAACATGCATAAGAAATATTGATGACCAATACAGATTAGCTTCAACATTTTTATTAAACAATCCTATGTTTCAGTATAATTAACATAAAAATGAAATAAATCATGGAAACAGGTAACCATTTTACGTGATTTATGCAGCATAAGATCGTGACAGATGAGGGCAGGCTCTTTTAATGTACAATGGGGAAAAATATGCAGTGATAAGTGAATGTTAACACTGTACCCTAAAATCAATAAATGCTGATGCAGCACAGTAATAACTCAACCGGTTTTAGATTTGAAGCCTCAGTCAACTTGCATAAAATTAATCTGCTCTGGAAATAGTATTCACCATGTTCATACTTGCACACCATTAATTACATGAGGTGTAATTATAAAGCTTTATTAATCATCGTGATATTTTAAATTGAAACTTTTGTATATAGTTGTAGTCAGTTATAATAATTTAAGACATATATATTAAAACAAGAAATATGTAGCTGAGATGTTGGATACAAATTATTAAGCATAAGATTGAAAAGGCTGAATAGGATTAAAAAGTAAAGTAAAAAAATAGACAAGGACAAATAATTTTATACTAAAGAATAAGAATTGAAACTCATATGCTAATTTTGATAAAAATCAACTTGTCAGAGTTGCAAATACCTCACTTTCAAAAACAAATTTAAAAAATAATCATCAAGGGAACTGCAATTATAATTCTGTCAAGCAACCAGGGAGAAAAACAAGACTGCATTTGCCTCTCCTGAAGCTAAAATTGTAAACACCTGCTCTTTATCCTGGAATTTACACCAGAATTTCCATCTCTTTCTTTCTTGAAAGATACGACAAGGCAGAGACTATATCTTGTCCTATATTTTGTATAAGACTGTGTGCGTTGGCAGCTCTCCATAAATATTGATGAGTGTAACAGAAGAGTTAACTGGGGTTGCTCCAGCAGTCAAAGAATAAATCCTCCACTAAATACACTGGGGTTTTCAAAGATCTGATTATATCACCTACAAGTTCAGGACTTTGTTTCCCTCCTTGGGTGTTTTTTATCCTGTTGTTAGATTTCATTATATTGTTGCAAAGCCCTGCCTGTTCAGAGTTCTGGCATCTTCTTTTTGGCCGGTCTCCCAAAATGACATATATAGGATACCTTGTTCCTCAGAGAACAGGCAAATAATACTCATGTAGTCCTACTCAGTTTTCTGCTCACTCAAAATTTAGTTAGGGAAGGACTTTGTTAAGATAAATGTTAGTGTTCCCACTCTTCACCTCTCACCAAAAGAAGGCGACTGAATAAAAAAATACGTACATGACTGAGGCTTGGAGAAACAGCAGCACTTTTACAAACAACATTTAAACATTTCAAGGGCTGAATTTTCCATCAGCATCAAAGTGATCATTAAATCCACTGTACTTAAGTGTTCCTTCTCATGCAATTCAAATGGTCTCTATTTTCATTTGTTTACAACACATCTGTAAATTTTTCTCTAAACAGACAGCTGCATTTGCTAAGCAACTCTGTTTTCTATCTCCATATTTTCCTATGAATTGATATGAACTCTCTATCAGATAGGGGAAAAATGCACACAAGTTTTGTGGTTTTCTGTTATGTTTTCTTTCTTAGCATATAAAATTAATTTCAAAACCTCAGATGTGAAGATCACTATAAAATTTGTGACCCTGACTTACGCATGCCAATTTAAAGAAGGAATGGAGATTTTTAAAATAACCAATGCACCCCAGAATGACACCTTTTCTTCTTCACACACAATGTGATTCTGCAATCTTAATTATAATAATCCTCAAACCACACTGCAGTGATCAGTTCTTAAATCAGACGCTGAATTCAAAGGAAATTTTGCCTGTTTAAGGCACAGAGGGCTGTTCATCTTCTCCAGCTTCTCTACCCTGAGTTTGTACGCTGTCTTGAAGATTATGGTCTTCTTTAAAACCTGAATCACTAAGCAAATACATAAATTCACAAGATTTACAGCCCATTGTGTTCATCGGAGAATGCTAACATGGCAGAGAACAACTTTTATACAACTACTTTGAGAAACCTACAGTACATCAATCCACACCAAATACCTGCAAAAATACATTTTCGTTGCACGCGAAAAAGAAAGGATTCCTAACTGCAATCAGACCTTGAGTGTATATAGTAGCTAGTTTCTTAAATTAAACTAATTCAGTTTCTACAGCCTTCTACTCACAGCTAACATATCATCAGCGAGGGATATGGAGTGCTAAGCTATAAAATGCCAGGAGCTGTGGAAGGGGAGCCGGGTTTGAAGGATACACGCAAAAAGGCCTCAGGATCATTAACTTCTCTCCTCAAAGCTCAGGAATGAGCACACTTTCTTTCTTTCTTTTCCACTGGATTTCAGATGTTGCTGTCTTAATTTTAACCTTACATGAATTTCCTTGGCTGTGGTACAGTTTTAGTCCCTAAAACGCAGGCTTCTAATGAAAATATTGACACAGGCTTAACTGAAGCGACGGAAATAGTGCTATTATCTTGCCTTGGACAGAGGGATGCTATTACAGAGATAAAACTTGTTAAATAACAAATAGACCCCACATCTTTAATTGAGGAGTTGGATCAATACTGAGAAAAAATGAGAAAACATTTGTGAAGTTTTTTTGAATGGAAACCCAAAGTCAATAACGTGGCGTTTTTCACTCTTTCACATAAACCATAAAGCAAATTAGATCAAGCAGGTTTCATTTAATCTTCATCCAAAGTAGATCTCACTTGGCATCTTGAAACCCTAAGATTTTTTTCCGTTAACAAAATTTTCATCACCCAGTCAGTGAGCTGAACTAATTTGTTGTGTCCTAGGTACACAATCAGGCATTAAAAAAAACTATTAATGATGAAATAATTTTATATGATCAAATTAAATATTAAGACAGCTTTTTGCAAAATAGGTTTATTTATTTCTAGAACAAAATGACTTCACCCACACGATGATATTCCCTAAAAATCCTCACCCAATCCTTAGAATTCTTTAGGCAGTTTTAACCAATTCTTGTGCGATGACAGAGCAGGTTGTTAGGGATTGTTTTTAATTTTGAGCAAGAAATATTCTCCATATTCCTTTTTGGAATTACAATACATTTGTTGTTTTATATTGAAATATTTTATATTTCCTTTGAAATCTCTCTTGTTACATGAACCTTATGAACTATATAGCTCTACCTCAAAATAGGTTTGTGTGTGATCCATAAATATCATCTAACAAAATAATGTTTTTATAACTGTCAATTAATTTTTTTGCCAAAGTTAACACTTTAAATCCAAGTAAATTATTGTATCTACCCAGCCAAAAAAATGTCAAGCTCTCCATTAACTGGGGTATAAAACTGTCTGACTTTCCTTGCCGACAGATTTGAAAGAAATTGCAGATAACTGAAGAGAAACTGATTTAGCAGATGGTTAGACGTGCATGGTGAAAAGCTATATAGATGTATGGATATATATAAATACATATTATTATTAATATTTTTCCCATTGGGAAGAATGGCTGACCCAGTTCCGCTTCTTCTTTAGAAAGTGCTCCTTTCCAGACTAAACACAGACTTTGGGTGGGGTTGTGGGGATTGTATGTATTGTACAGTACATATTTTCCCAGGAAAACACAATCTTGGAGAGACTCTGGCTAGCCATGAAAGAGAAAGAGGGAGGCTTGTGGAGGCGCCTCTGTGCAGAGGGTATTAGGGGAGGAATCCGCCTGCCGTGGAGTGGATGGAGAGCCTCTTGGTTCTCTTCCTAAACCCCGGGGTATTTGCTTAAATAACAGGACGCTTTGGCACATATGTGATCTCCCACACTTATTGCTCCCGTTATTATTTTCTCTGAATGTTAAATTATGCAAAGAATTTTACCATGGCTACCTGCCTACTTACCGCCTGAGTTATGGAGGTAATTACGACATGGGCAGTTCCTTTTTCTTCTCTTTTTAGCCACGGCGGTTCCTTTCAGCTTGCTTTCATAGGCCCACAAACTAATAGAGTTTTGCAGAAAATTGATTGATTACAGTCTGATCATTCTAGGTGTCATCTGGTGTTTCCACATAGCTGAGAATGAACAGTTTATGAAGTGCCAATTGCAGCCTCCAGCTAAAGAAAGGCTCCCCAGGGCTTCAGGAGAGCTCTGGCTGCTACCAGACTTTATAATTATTTCCCACACTTTTCCCCATCCTCTCCGCCTTGTCCTTTCCCTTGTCTCTAACCCCCGCCGTCTAGGCAGGGTCAGTGATCTTTAATTTTATGTCAGTGGCATTTGGCTGCAGAAGGGATTAAAGGCCGAGAATTGGTGAGACTAGGCGACAGCGCGGGAGATGGAGAGGGAAGGAATGAGAACAGGCATGGGAGAAAAATGGCAAAGCACAGACCAAGCCTTACAAGGGAGGACAGCCCTCTTCTCCTCAGTAGGCAACAGCCAGTGTGCAGGGCTGGACACAGACCTGTGGGACATGAGAAAGGCTCACAACAGAGAAAGAGTCTCTGTAGAAACTGGTGTTACTGGGAGAGTTAGTCCAGCTCCTCTGTGCCTCACATGGAGAGTGATGTTGTAGCACTGAGAGCTTTTCCCAGGCCCGTAGAGTTACAAAAGTGGAGGGAAGATCATCACGGTAGGTAGAACATGCATAGAGACAGAGAAAGGGCAAACCCAAGGGAAAAGGAGGGAGAACATGATAAACATAGATAATGTGCAAATGAAAGATAAAATTAGTCTGGGTACAAGTTTCTTCTAGTGAACCTTGCAGGTGAAGGAGGCAGTTTCCTTCTCAACCCCTGGTGGCAGGGCGACTACCTCAACCTCCCCAGGCACACGGCTCCCCAGCCAAAACTTTTCATCCTTGCAAAATAAAATGCAGCTCCCCCCACCCTTCAGTATGTGCGTGCAGGGAGTACACAGACGGGCTACTAACATTTGCAGCCATAAATAACGTAGAAGCTAGCTTTTAAAAACCGCAGGTTAAAGGATGAGGGCTGCCATGACGCACACAGAGAGGTTGAGATCAGAGGAGCAGCTAAAAGGGGTCGGGAGAAACAATGAATCCCCTTGTTCTGAGTCATATTTATGAGTGCTCCATTGCACCTAAAGTTCATATTTTATTGGGTAGGCCATGGGGTTTCCCCATTTGCTCATCTCTTAAAATAACACCCCTGGTTAAAATTTCCTATAAAACACAGAAATGCTACAGCAGGCAGAGCTTGTCAACCCTGACAACTACATTATTTAAGTTTGTGGGTGGGGTACATCAAGCAGGAGCTGGTTTGGGTTTTTACTGAATTATGAATTTGTTTCTGTACAAAAAATGACTGTGAAACAAGTAGAAAAGGAGAGGTTTTACAGCTCAGCTCTCCACTCAGAATCTTCTCACTGTTATTGAGAGATGCTCCAAAAGGTGAATCTGAATGTTTAGTTCCCAACTCTTTTTGAGCAACTACTCCGGTGCAATAGATCAAGAACTTGGTTTTATCGACCGCTATTATACAACTCAATGGCATGTGTGGTACTTTGCCAGAACACAGCTTTACTTTTATTCCCACTGTAATTCAGAGCAAACTGAGACAACAATTGTTAATGACTCAGAGCTTAGAAAACTAATCGGGACAGCTAGTGATGGTACATGATATATATTCATAGCTGACAACCAGTGGCTTTGCAGAAGCAAAATTCCACCTAATTCTCTTTTTGGAGGAGAATCAGAAGGAGATAGGAATTTGAATAGCCAAAACTTCTGTTAGGTTTGTTTTTATCTGACCTAGTAATATTATCAGTTCAGACCCCATGAGAACCTAAGGGTCTTTTCCAACCTCAATGATTCTGTGATTCTATTCCTTTGTGGACTGTGTCTATTAAATTAAATTATTGTTGTTCGAATTCTCATGTATTTGACCATAGTCAAATTAATGATGCTATATTCATATTATCTGGAAAAGCTGTGCCCATAATCCAGAGTAATTATTATAAATTAATAACAATTTGTCTAACCATATACATTAAAACCATCCTTTTTTAAAAAAATGAGGGGGAAATATAAGTGGGGTATTAAACTATAAGATACTTCAAAATAATTTCAAGAAGATACTGCGTTGGACTTTTACAATATGGATGGCAGCATTTTTGGAGGTAGAGGTCTTAAATTCTGCCCTGGCAAACCTAGACTACAGAAGAGGAAAGGGCAGGGACACTGAATGATTTGTGAGTCTGATTTTGGATGGCACCTGATGTCACCTGGTGCCTGGAGCCATGGGATTCTAGTGGTATGGTTTGCAAAGACGTTAGCTGAGAAATCAAAAGAGTGGGCAAACAGTAGTGTGGATGATAAAGCCATGGGAGCAAGAGCAAGCACAGCGTACAACACCATGACAGCTGTAGTCTTTGTGGTGATTTATGATGGCTGAGATCCAGCAGGAACATAGCTATGGGAAGGTTGTTCCCAAGGTTACCTCAGCTGGGGTATCTGTCAATAACTACAAGTCATAACATGCTAGTCATCCCGAAGGTTAATCTGCTACTCCTGACCGGGTTACTTTCCTGCCTTGTACATGAAATGTGTGCAAATGTTTTGCAGTGAGTCTGTCCTGGCCCCAGCCTAGCCTAAACCTGAAAGTCGGAGAGTGAAATATCTGAGCAGCCAAATAGGAAGAAGCTGAAGAGCCTGGGATAGAGAAGAAAACCAGTGTGCCTCTGTTTACCAATCCATAAAATGAGGATGGCCAAATACTTCTGTGTTCATTTTCATTTCTGTGCGCTCTTGCTCTTTGACCTTGTCGAGCACTGGCATGGATTTTTTTTTTGCGAAGCCTCTTTTTGCTCTGGCTGTGTGCTCTGTAAAATACCTCGCTCCTAAGAGCCTCCCAACACCTTGCGCTTTCTCATGGTGATCTCAAGCATTATTTTAGAAAGGGCTAAAAAAAGCCCTTTTATAAGGGCAACAAGTCTATTTACAGGCAGTTTTACAAAATAATAAAATAGAAAAAGAAACACTGGAATTAAAGCACCAAAACTGAGATTTGAGATCTGATGCAATGAAGAGATGATGTGTGGTTAGTCTAGCTCCGGTTCTCAGAATATAGACTTGTATTTCTCTGAGGCACGTGTGCGTACGTATTGGTCTGTGTGCATGGTTTTGTGTGTGTAATATAGAAAGCATGTAAATCTCTTCAGTTTTAGTCATTGGGATTTTTTCCCCCTTAAATCATAATATTCTTTCCCATCAATACTATGTGGCTTTAGCAGCCCTGACCTTTCAAGCTGCCTGTTTGGGCCAGTGTTTATCAGATGACCGTTTGACCTCCTTGTTAATTGTACTTAATTACATCCTGTTGTAACATTTTGAAATAAGGAGGAGAGTTTATGGATCTGCTCCAAAGAGCTGAAGAGCAAAACGGCAGCAGAATTCAGTGGTATGAGGTGCTGAGTAATCTCCTAGTTAGGTCAGTAAGAGCTGTGCCTTGTCCAGTTGATTGCAAAATTGGATCCTTAAACTGTTCCTTTTCCATTTAGGATCCTTGGTTCTCCTGAGAATAAAAATCATATGGTTTTCTTTGTTCTGAGAGAGGCTTCTCCTCTCTGATTCTCAGCTTGGAGCTGTCTCCAAAGAGATCAAGGAAGGAGTGAGAGGCCTATCAACAGTACCACAAGGGCTGAAGTTCACATATGATGATATAAAAGAGGCAAGCCTCTGTTGCCACAAGTGAACTCTCTGTGGTTTTCCAAAACTTCAGAGTTTCTTATGCTTCCCTAGAATTGCCAGTTCCCATGAGCTTTTGGGGAGCTGTACAATATTTGCTATGAGATTTTCTGTGCGTTGATGATTTATGGGCACATCTAAGGATTCATTAAACAGCAGCAATTATCCCCTGTAGTTGCAGAAAAACAAAAATGAAAACAAATCAACATCCAGAAACAGATGCAGTGTTTGAAAAAGACTCAGAGAGCAACTTCAAACACTTCTTATTTTATAATGCTTTTCATATAGCTGATGGCTTTTGAAACACATGGACTTGACCATAGCGCTTCTCATCTCACTAAAGATGATATATATATATGCTTCCTCTACTGTTGTTGTTCCATAGCTCACTTACCACCAACTTGATTTATAAGATTACAGAAAACTTGATTTCCTAAAATGAATGAAGATAAAAAGGAATAGAAACTATGAAATGATTAATTCCAAGTGAAAATCTAGTCCCAAGACTGTAAGGATCACAAGGCGAAAGAATACGCCTTCAATTTTGTTTTATTAAAACACTGATAATTAGACTTATTGGAGAATGAAGTGCCATGAAGAATTAATTGCTTGTAGTAGTAAACTGCACATAATTATGGCATTATTGTAAAAGGTTTATCATTGGCCATGAGTCATATTCTAGATAAAAAAGACAAGTTACGTGCTGCTGTGCTGCAAGACTCTAGGCTGACACAGTACTGCCCTGATTATCACTGCAAAGTGAACAGTATTCTTGTGAAAGCTAAAAATCCGTACTAAGTCTTTCAGGTAGCAAAGGTTAAACCTACAGTTCAGCTACATACAATTGCATTTACATACTTAATGTTTTTTACATGTTGATTTAAGTTACAAGCTTATGTGATTAAAAATGAAACACAGAGTTTGCTGAATATCATAGTAAGTTATTCAGAAATCATAATGTTTAAATACTCTTTGGTGTTAAGCAATAATAAGTATAACTGAAATCATACAATTAAATATGATGACTTTCAAGGATGCCTGGTTATTTTTTCAGAATTTTGAGATGTACATGTAATGTGACACAATATAGTATTGTTTATCAAAGTAGTTTAAAATTAGGTATTATTTAAGATGAAGGTTCTTGCTTCTCTTTGATTCCTTGGTGTGCTCCTTTACCAATGTCATCTTAGAGTTCTAAAGATGAGTATCTATTTTAACCACAGGGGTCTTAAAAAACCAATATTTTTTAATCACTTCTTAAACTATTGGGTTAATAATCAAGTTTACTGAGGCTGCATATCATAATGAGACCACATTTACAAGGAGATGAACTTTTATATATATAAAAATTTTAATTTAAGTAAATATATTTTAAATAATAATCTTTCATAAAATGTATATGCATATATATTTTATTTATATATATGTTAATGGAAAATACAGAGACAGTTTATGCTATAGCGTGAATATCACTTGAGCGGTATTCATGTTCATGATCGAGTTCATGTTGCAATTCACTGGGTCACAATGGAGTAATGTCATTAAGATTAACAATATATCGCTCCCATTTTGGTTTCCCAGCGGTTGTGTTCTGCTTCCTCCATATTTGTACATATTCCTTAGAAATGGAAAAAATACAAAGGATGTGCTTACTAGCGTGTGTGTGTGAACAGGAGAGACTTAATGTAAGAGGGGTTCATCACAGGACTCGAATCAATGAAACAGGCACATTCGTGAACAGAAAATTTGGGTCCATGGGCACAGATCCCGAATAATTTATGGCCTGTTCGTCCTGTGTTTACATTGACATCTGCTGCTGTACAGGAATTAAGCTTCTTTTATTAATGTTATATCACCTTAGGTCAATGAGATTTAGCGTGGACTCCATTAAACCATGCTGCTTCAGCTTGTCTGCAGGTAGGGAGTGTGCTCTCATCAAAGCGGGAATGAAAGCAAGCCCCCAAAAGAAGAGTCTGTGATGCTTCCAGTTGTGGGGATGGGCAACCAATGGTTCTATATTACTTGAAAATGAAAACCAGGCCTACCACCAAAGATTAGGGCAGTAGTCACTTCTAGCCCTAATAGAAACAAAAGTTTAGGCCAAACATCTGCATAGGCAAAGGCTGATCAGATGCTGTAAACTGCATGCCAAATTTTCTTAATGGTGTTGTACCAAAAAGGTTGCATTTGAAATAAAAGCATTATGTTAGTGGTCAGGTTCCCACTCCCTGCTCATTCTTACCCTCTGCTTAGAAAGACACCCAAATTTTGTTTAAGACACATCAGGTCAATTATTAGGAGTGGAGAGAAGCCAGTATTGCATAATACGAGCTTCAGGAGACCATCTTTGCTGTTCCAGAGATGTGTTACACCTACAGATACCTCCACAATCAGCCTGAGTATTGTGGTTGTCAGTAACTTGGTGAGGAATATGAGAAATGCAGTCCCAGGTGGAATAACAGTGAAAATTAAGGAATGATACAAGCATGTCCACAGTCCTGGGCAACCAGCTCTAGGTGGCCCGGCCTGAGCAAGGGGGTTGGAGCTCATGACCTCCTGGGGTCCCTTCCAACCTCAGCCGTTCTGTGACTCTGTGATAGAGTGGTTACAGAGAAGGGGGATCTTACTCTTGTCTTATACATTGACATCAATGATTCCTACTTTTTTTTTTTTTTGAGTGGAGTAATGATCTTGCTCAATTATTGGATGAACAGTTTTATGTGCTCAAAGCGTCATGCTTTTTCTTTCTACTTTGGAAATTGTTTTCTTGCTTTTGATGTCATTTTGAGACTCCTGTGTCTCTCTTCCCAAGTCTGTCCAAAGTAACCTGCTGTGAGGGATCACCACCTATTGTCATGTCACCTGGAGCTAATCTGAGCTCTTTCATGGCACAAATATTTTTTGTGAAGACTGATTTTCCTTTCCTCTGGCAGTGCAGGTGTAACGCTAGATGGCCAACCCAGAGATCTTTTAATTCACTAACAATCAGTGAGTTTCTGAGAGAGGGTCGAAATGTTCATTAACTTAGGTAAGATTCAAGTTTCTTTCAAGGTGTTTTTTCCTTGGGATTTATTCCGTATGGGGGGTTGTATGTAGGTGAAATAATCTCTCTTTACAAGACTAAATCATGATCAGATCAGACTACCGGAGCTGCAGAGGAGAGGGTGAGGTTTGAATCAGCATAACAAGCTGTTAAAATCACAGCCAGCTCCCAAACTGGCCGTTAAAGCCTGCTGTCTGAAAGTGCCACTCCTCACCACCGCTGGCCAGTCTCCTGGTTGCTCTTCCTCCTCATCTCCCTCCTGTTTGCCCCCAGGTGTAATGTCTGGGAGGGCCTTTCCCTGCTGAGCTTCTGGCCCCATAACTCTGTTTCTCAGCTCCACTGCTCAGGCTCTCCTAGGTGGGTCCTCGGTGTTGGCCCATAGCAAGCAAGCACAGGGCAAACCTTCAAAATGAGGGCTAACAACTTATATAAGATGAAATTCCAGTCTCTTCACATTTTTAATTTTTAAGGGGATGACTCAGTTAATATAGTGATTAGCCCAGTATACACTTGTGCACACAAAGTATAAATCTGAGGAACTCTGAATTCATTTGAGCCATGTTCAGAGGCTAGCTAAGCACATGGCCTGTGATCAGCCACTTTTTGCAATTGTATTTAATATCCTATCTACAATACAGCATACCAAAACAATTTTTAATTTATTATATGTAATAAAGCATTTTTCTACTCTCTAAACGAGATGTTCTTGAGGGTTTCCTTCCTCATCGTTGTTACAGCTGGACTGTTTCTTATGGAATGTTTGGCCAGTGTTAATGGATATGAGTAATATTAAAATACCCAGATGTGAGCATAGGGTAAGCAGAAAATAGTGCCTATCCAGTCGTATCCAGTTTGGCACACAGACACAACTTCCATGGAAGCATTTCCAACAAATTCCACAGTGGGAAATGGACGGAGTTCATTAGACGACATGTGTGAATGGTAAATGGTGGGGCGACTTGCCACCTCTGGGTGGAAGTGAGCAGAGGGTTAACATGAGCAGGAGCTAAGGAGATGTGGGAAGATAGAATAGGCTTTAATGTTTAGCTTTTACTCCCCTGCCAGTTGCCCTATGATGATATATGCCCTTTCACCCTTCTCAGAAGTTATGTTCCATCTGTATACTTTTACAGTGTCAAAACAGTTATAACTTACACCTATTTTCTGACCATTGCATCCCAGAGGTATAACTTTTGTTCCTATCCAGTTGCAGCCGAACCCAAGAGACATCTTTTTTTCTGTCATTTGTTAACCTTGAGGTTGTGTTGATCTGACATCCTGACTTTCACACACAGCCAGAAACCTGGGAATAATTGTTAGTTTTCTTTGTGACGATCTGTGATTAGAGAAAAACAACATTAAATACAAGAAAAATGGGAAGTCTATTGATGCACAGTATCGAAACGTACTGGCTTTGCCAAAGCCCAGGCAAAATAGACATCATTGAAAATGCAGACAAAATTAACAAGCTCAGGCATCGTGGTGTAAGGATTAGCTAATTTATCTATGTATCAGCTCAAAACTACATAATACAGTGTTCTTTTCTCAGGTCTGTTTTTTTCTTTCAAGTAAAGATTTATCACTGATGGAAATGAACACCATTAAAAACCTAGTGGATATGCGCTTTTAAAATAAGTATTTCAGATTGGAGTGCCTTTGTAATATAGTGTGACTTAAAACAATGAAGAAATCAGAGGGTCTGTACTTGTTACATTCAAAATAGCAAACTGCATGTGATTTTTTTCTTCATTGCCTCCTCCCAGACCCTTGGTTGCAATGCTGCTCTCTTTTGGCACACATTACTACTGACAGCACAAAACAGGTCCAAATGTGACCCGTTACTGTTAATTCTAGAAGCTGTGGCCAGCTGGACTTTCAGTTTTTAAATGTATGGAAGAAGAGTCAGCTGAGATTCATTCTGCCGCTGTTAGCAGAATTAAAAAGACGTATATGCAGTGCATCTTTTGTTGTGTGTTGTGCTACAGCTGAACAACTTGGAGTGAAAGTTTCACATTCGGGAGGTTGAAGGATACAGTGCATTATACTATTGAAACCAGAAGGAAAATTAGATTTTGAGGAATCGCTTTGACAGCTATCTTTTATATTAGGATCGTGATAATACCCAGACTTCAACTCTCATAATTCTGTTCACTTCCAAAACTCAATCTCTTTATTCTGGTTATTTATTCCTACTGTTGCATTGGCCAGGATCAAACCAGCATAAGAAAAGCAGGGTGTTGCTTTTCTACTTATTATTCTGTATTAACAACTGAAAGCCTTCCAGCATTTAATTATTATTCAAGCAGCTGCAGCATAGCGCTTGTTTTGACTTGTTGAGCAAGTGCATTTGACTTGGAAGACACAGAGAAGAGTAAACTGAATGAATAACACATGTTTACCAATGAATTTTTCAGCAAAACATTGGCTATTGAATGAAGACCAGCAATTTCATTAAAACATCTATTTTATGCATATTTCAGTGTGAAGAAACAAGAAGGCATCATAGGTAATCTCATGGTGCACAGAACTCCTGGGAGATTACGCGTGAGAAAGCTGAGCTCAGTTGTGCCTCTTTGGTAGAGGCATTTCTTTAGGTCTGTGCTTATAAAAGTTGCTGGCAGGCACTGGTATACAGTTCCTGGGAACTCCTCCCTGTTCAGGGTGAATGCTGAGAGGTTTTAATTACTTATTGAGCTCTAATTCTTACAAGAATTCATGAAAAAAAAAATTATTCTTTTACATATTCACTTCTATTCTACCATGTTTTTGTAACTTCCATCTTTTGCCTAACTGCTGCCCACCACTTACTAAAGTTGCGTGTACATTTTGAGGGGATTAGAAAGTAGAAATCACACAATGTCAAAGTCCACCTTCATAATAACCTAGTGTTTCAAAATATTTTGTCTTTTTCAAATGTGTATTTTGCTAATTGGTAAGAATCTATCAGATCTTATTGAGTACAAAAAAAAAATTAAAAACTTAGAATTTTAATAATAGAACACTGCTTTCCTGGTCATTCTCAAAAGATGTAATACTAAATGCTTGCGTAATATACATGAATATTCTAACTTATTTTTTTATAAAGTATGGGATATTGAAATACATTTCTTCTGTGAGAGATAAAGAAAGAAAACCAATATGTACTTGAAAAAAGCCCAGGCAGTCTATTCTTTTTTTTTCTTTTTTTAATTATGGTTTTCCTTTTCGTTCTTGCTTTAGATTCCATTGCAGTCACTGAAGGTTTTCTCATTGACTTTATCTTGACTTGAATTACATACAGTTCAGTAATTCTGTGCAATTATGGAAGGGATATTCTACCATTAAAATCTGGATTCAATAAACAATAGATGATTTTTCATTTATTGAAACTGCCAGTAACTGAACAGTATTTCATCAAACAATTTCAAACTGTCTCTAATTTAGTTAAGCAAAATAGCCAAATGTTGCTCATTGATGTCAGTAACTGACTGAAAATAAAGAATTTAGTCAAACAACTCTAAATTTACAGCAGTGTAACTTGCTTCAGAATATGACCTATCAAGCTTTCTGCTTTGTGTTTTAATAAGAAAGTATATTTTATGTAAAAGCAATTTACATCATTCTTTCAAAACCACATCTGTAAATCTATAATTACTTTAAATACAACCAGTCTAATAATAATAAATACAGAGAAACTCAAATATACAGCACTGCAGTAAAGCAGTTCTTAAGGAACAGAACTGTTGCAATGAAAAAAAAGTCAAGTTTCTGCAGACTTACCCTCCCTATTTAAGCAAAATTCTTACTGATTACAGAAATAGTTTTGCCTCAGTCAGAAGGGGATCAGAATTTGGATTAATATTCTGAAAATGAGTTTTGTGGTTAAGATAGGATATGTATGAAATGTAGTTTTGGGGACACCTATTTTGAACCTCTGCCTACGTTTTTGACTTAAGGTATCCTTATATGACTGCTCTTGGGCTTTCAGTATGAGTTGAGCCATTTTGATGGGAGAGGAGTTCCCAAAAGATGTCAGTTCAGAAGGTAAATTCTGAACATCCTTGTGATACATGGGCAGAGACGACTGAAGCCTGTGCAATGTATTTTCCCACCTCAGCCTGGGGAAGGGAAAGGAGGGAAATGAAGGGTTATTAAGCCTAAATCACCCACTTTCCCTTACTACTGGCTACAGAATAGTCGGGGGGGACCAGCCCGCCCTCACTCTGCTGATGAAAATAGGTAAAAACAAATGCAGAAGACGTGGTACTAAAAGGAGAACAAGCCAGTGGGCATAGGGCTCTGAAGCTTTGTAGTTAAAACACTCAGGTGGATGATTATCCAGTAAATGCCTAATACCAAATGAATTAAAAAAAAAAAAAAATCAGATGTGGGAACAAAAACTTATTTCATTCTCATTTTGACCCCCAACCCCTGCATTTCTTCTGTGCAGTAGCCCAGGATGTCCCACCGCCGGACTACTCGGCATCCTGGATGTTGGGATACGCTCATCGAAAGCAGCTGATAGGGATTGAAATGTCCTTTGACTGAGCCAGGGCTATCTCTTAGTCCTATTCTCTGAAGCTGCAGATGACTAAAGGGGAAATGTAGATAAACTCCTCTGTTCTTCTTACTGGCTGGTGCAAGACAGTTGGCCCTTAACAAACAGAAGTGTCTCTCCACTGCCTGTATCAGGCAGCCGTCTCTGGTGTCCGAAATAATCCTTTAAGGACAGGTGACTATTTTTATCAATTTCAGTGCCTAACTCAAAATAGATTTCCTGAGTCTGGATTGGATTCTTACCATTCTATAAAACGGATTAAACCTATTTAAGCAGTAGTGCTTAGATAAATATTTGCACTGTCTGCAATTTTTTTTAATAATTACTTTTGGAAAACTTAATCTAAGTTTTTAAAGTTAATGTTAATTTTCTACAGTGTAAAAGCCTAAACAAAGTTACAAAGCCTTAAAATATATTTTTAGAAATCTGTTATCTGGTCTCCTCAATTGAGAATGGTGTTCTGATGAATGAGCTTCTTAACTTCTCTCCGACACACTTCATTAAAATAATTACACCTAGCATAGCTGTTTTATTAAAAAAAAAAAACAAAAAACAAACCACCTTGCGTTCTGCTCTAGGATCACATCTTTTCTCCTGTCCACACGCCCTACAAAACGTTTGTTGCCGTATTTTGTAAAAAGTGAGGCAGTTTAAATAGTCTAATCGTAGAAGAGAGAATGTGTTTCTGGAATTCGAATGTTGGAGAGAAGAGCAAGAATGAGGTAAACAGCTATTTGATGTCTGTCTTTTCACAGTAGCACAATAGCTAATTCCTCGGGCCTCTGACCTTTTAGTGTCCTGTAACAGAGTACTTGCATTAATCTGTTGCTTATCTGTCACCTACCACATTTGATATTTCCAGCCTCTGCTTTCAATTATCAGTCATTTGAGGCAGCACTGAGTAATTTCAGGAGAAAACGCCTGGAACCTTTGACCTGTTTTTGTCAGATAACCACAAGTGTTCACTGTAGATAAACTATCATTTCATTATATTCAAGATGTAAACGAGTGTCGTTTGTAGTGTATCAGCTTACTGTAACCTTTATCACCTTGAAGTGATTAAAACTGACTCGTTTACTTAGTGCTTATACAAAGAATTCAGAGCCAAACAGTGAAATTCGGTGAGAAGAGTGTAAATGGCCCCTTATAGTTACAGAGTCTATAAGACCCTCCGTTTTTCCTTGGCCTGTATACTTACTAGTTAAACAGTGACCTTAAGTTGATTGGTGAGGCTTCACTATTTGTGAATCCAGTTGGGATCCTGGGATCTTAGATTGTAAAATCAGCTTATTCCGACATATCTTCCGACATATCTTTGGTTTGTTCCCCAGTTTGCCAAAGAAGCTTTCACTTTCCCTACGTGTCACCACATACCAACCACTTCAGGAAAAGCAAAGCACATGTCAGTGGGGAGCTAATCACTAATGAAAGAGCACGTCTAACAGTCCCTCATGCACTATGACCTAAACTCATTGCTAGAACCTTTTAAATTTTTTGAGCTCAGTTAATCAGACGTATATAGCTGAATTGGTAAAATACCAATTTCTTATTGTACTGTCCATCCATATATGCGCTTTATATTTTTTTTCCAGAAGACACATACTTTTGTTAATGAAAATTAGTGCGTGATATTTTCTCTTGGTGTAAAAGATGACTCCTTATCCAAAATATCTTTTTTGTGTAAATTTGTCTTCCTTCTTCTTAGAGTTGGGCTTAGTGTTAATACAGTATGAATATTTCATCAGTTTGCCACATGGGTGGAAAATATCATTCTTTCCCATCTTACACACAGGTGTTTGTGATATTCCCCTGAGCCGTGATTTGTCTGATGTAACCATAGTGTTGAATATATTAGTCTCAGGTGGTATAAAAATAACATTTTAAAAAGCTGATGCTAAGAATCCTGATCAATGAATGCAAATGAAGAATGTTGTTGTAATTAGCATTGACCATAATATTCCAGTTATTTCTACTTTGAAAAATGATATTCCTCCCATGGTTAAAAAAGGACTTCCTTATTTTTTGGTCAACCAGTTTTTAGATGCTGTGATCGGTCCCACAGAGATGCATTTTGGCAGATGAACTGAGCAGAGCTGGAATTGACATGAGAACACTCTGGAAGAACTGAACGCTTAAAAATCTTAACCTGTGTTTTTCAGGCCACCAGTGTTGAAAACCTCTCTTGTGTGAAATAAAAGTATTTGAGAAGGTGCCCCCCCCCTGCACTTCATGCCATTCCAGCAGGATAAAGGACCTGAGAGATACCCTACTGAGCATTCACAGTCTTGCCTGACAAGGCATTTATTAGATGCAGAAAGGATCAAGAATTATGCATTATTTGTGGTATTGAAATGCTCAATATCATTAAATAGCATTTTGCGTTTATAATTTAACTATTGTTCTAGTCATCAGTCAATATTGCAACATCACAGCCACTGATTTTTGTCAGCCTACTATGTGATGCAAGATCTCAACTTGTCTAAATTTCTAAAAATTGTTCTTATGTTTTACACATTGGCTGACAGAAATTTGCAGTTTGAGATTCTGGCTTCACTGTGGAGAGCAGGACCTCCCTGCACTCAGGGTTTTCCACGGTGTCCAGTGCCCATTTCCTACAGCCCTTCGTTTCCGCAGGCTGTTGCTTCTCCCAAGTCCTGCCCAGCCCGTAAATTGCTGTCTCCACCCAAGGAAATGTTGAACTTGTGTCCCTTTCAGATGGCAGTGCTGTCTCTTCCCTGGGTATACATGGAAACACAGATAAGTACTATCTGTGTGAGCTGTAATAATTCATTTTCGACTTGTCGGAAAGTGGCTATCAGTATTCTTTCAGCAGTCGAGAGCGGTCCTGAGAGAACCCCACCGATGCTATCGCAGGGTACTGTAGAGGTTTCCATCCAAACGAAAACATATAGGGAGAG
This sequence comes from Anarhynchus alexandrinus, assembly GCA_008711295.1. Lineage (NCBI taxonomy): Eukaryota > Metazoa > Chordata > Aves > Charadriiformes > Charadriidae > Anarhynchus > Anarhynchus alexandrinus. The sequence continues at coordinate 1,442,008 of VUYV01000024.1, forward strand.
AACTGCCGTTTCCAAACTAATGTTACTAATTAGAAGGTACTTGTAAGAAACTAGACAAAAGGAAACCTCAAACTGAAATAAAAAAGAAACAGGCCAGGAGTACTGTCATTTAAACCTTTTACTCAGCGTCTAATTCTCCAATGCTTACTCATCGCTGGTAGTACTTAGTTACCCACACATGCTGGTATATACTTGTTGAATAAAAACTAACCAGAGATATCAAAGAGGTTTGCTACTTTAAGTCTGCCTTTAATATATTTTTCATTTAAGGTTATCGATGTATCTGCTTGACGTTAGCTTCGAAATGCTCAGTTATAACCTTAGAAACTTGCAGCAGACTCTTTGCACTAGAAAAATCCTCCCCGGTCCCGTGCATTTGCATATGCTAATCTCTGCCAAGTTTGCTCCAAAATGAAAGGCTTTACATGGACATTTTGAAAAAAAAAAAAAAAAAAAGCAAACAAACCCCAAACCTCAAGTCAGATCTCTGTATATATCTCACAGTTTAGAACCGGGCAGTGGAGCTGCTAAATAGCCTGTATCCTGTTTCTCTTCAGTAGCAGCCCATTCATCTTCAGGTACAGAGCAGCCCGTTTACATGCTTCTGCCTTCTGCCTCTTTTCTGCTTTACTTTTTCTACGTAGCGTACCATGGCAAACCCATGTAAGCGAAATACGCACTTGAGCCAAGGAAACCTCACAGTTAGCAGACAATTTTCCTTTTGTCAGCCAGGAGAAAGTTCATTTTCACTGAAGATAAAGTGTTCTTATAGCCTATATGTTTTATTTTTGGTGGTTCTTAGGGCAACATAGATTTGTACATTAAAAAAAAAAAAGCTAATGAAAACAAGGATAGTTTATATTTTTGAAAGGGTGAAAGGGAAGTGTACTGTAAGGGACTAGCTACATGGCCACAGGTGACTTAACTAGGAACTACTGCTCTGAAAATAATGTAAATATTTTTCCTTCAATAGCTCTCACTTTAATATGTCTGTAAGTGTACCCTTATATGGCAAGCTCCAAACATTTTTTTTCTTTTAGTGCATTTCTAATTTGTAAGACCACGTATACATTATAATAATACACATATGCAGGTTTATATATAAATAGTTATATATTTATACAGACATACAAACACATACACATTGTGTATGTAGATGAAATTGCCTGGGAATACACATATACATGAGCATATAAGTATAAATATACAGATATATTGTAACAACATACACATTTTATTTATACGTGTAACATTTAGTGATCTAAATATCCACTTTTTCAGAACTGACATTGTTCCTTCCTCAGATCTGAGAACTGTTAAAATTAAATGCAGTAAAAGAGCAGGGGTTATAGGAGGGAGCATTTAGCGGAGCTGGGTGCAGCTGTCAATGTTTAGGTGGTTATCCAAACCGAATCCCAGCTCTGAGTGTTTTAGGCTTTGTCCACCAGCAGTAAAGCAAAACACCTATCTCACGAGGCAGGTGGAACTTCTCCAGAAGTGAGAAGTACTCTATTCTCGCAGAGCACAGCTGCTTCACAGGTCAATGACACGTTGCACTCTGTGGCAGTGGAAACCGTGGGTCATTTTGCTTTCCATGTCCCTAAAATCTGAAGTATTAATCCCATAAGAAGGTCATCAGCCAGTCCTGTGGCCTGTAGATTCCCTTGCCACATCAAAACATGTATTCCTTTGCAAAAGTTGCTCCTAACTCAGGGTCAGAACCGCAACAGACAGTGGAACTAACTCAAAATAAGTTGTAAACTCAAATAAACTAAAATCCTCTGTTTACTCCCCCTTAAAATCTTGTGCAATCCTGAATGAAGCAATAATGGCATTAACTTTTTTATATGAAATTGTGGCAGTGTCAGAAGCAGTGGGCGCTGCACCTGCCCACCTACAGCAGGTTTGAGGGGACTTCTCATGCCAGGAGTGGTGCTCCCTTTGCCACTGGGGTGCCAGAGCCACTCAGCCCTGATTCATGGCTCCTTCTTCTGACCACTGGCAAGATGACGCTTATGCCATTAGAGTACAATATGTGTTAATTTATATGATGTAACTGCTTCTTAAATATATAGTTGTCGCAGCGCACTTTGGTACCACTTCCGAATTTATTACGTTAAGTGGAAATGAGCAGCATTCCTCTCATCTGCCTGGTTATTAGCGGCAATTAGTGTTTTCCAAAGTCAGCTGTGGCTCTGACATTACTACTGCTGTGCTTATGGCTACAGTGAAGTCCTAAATCCTTTCACAGTTTTTAGTTTGTCCGTATTTCTAGTTACTTTACAACATGCCCTCTTTCAGCTTTTTTTGATATTCTTTCCACTCCAGCTTCTGGAATTTGTATAAAAGCCACCAAGTTTTTTTTTCTTTTGAACTGAAGACACTGGGCTGGTGGAATTTCCTCTAACTGGAAGTATGCCTGGGCTTGTGGTTTTATTATTTGCACAGTTTTATATTGTCCTGTTTGTTTACTCCCAAGCACAGGGAACGCTTCATTAATCATGGGAAATGGGCATTCGTTTCACCTCTTTAATTTACATTCAACTCTTTTTCTCACAGTTGAAAGGGACAAGGATTTCTCCCACCAGCGAAGGCACTACAAAGAGTTTCGCTTTGACCTCACTCAAATCCCACACGGAGAGGCAGTGACAGCAGCCGAATTCCGGATATACAAAGACCGAAGCAACAGCCGCTTTGAGAACGAAACAATTCAGATTAGCATATACCAGATCATCAAGGAGTACCCAAACAGGTACCCCGTTGGCATGAACGTATCGCGTGTTGAGTAACGTCTCGTGTTTCTACGTGAAGTAGGGAAACAATAGCTGACCATAAGTGTACCCCCGCAGGGCATCATTGCTATCACTGTGGCTTGTGCAGTATTAATTCCTAGGCAACGACAACAAACCCTCAGCAAGAATAAAACTTATCTTCAATGTAATTTATTGCAGGTTTATGGAGAGTTACGTGTCCAATCTCACCAAATAATCTGCCCATGCACAGAGGGGGTGAGGGGTCGCGTTCTCAGCGAGCAAATGGTGGAGTCGTATGCACAGTCTAAGTGTCTGGATTTGGGAAATGCACCATTTGCTGATGCTGAGGTACTACCAGCCAAGATTCATTTAGCTCCTTAAAGGCAGATAGACTGTTCAACTTTGTTCATGTTTGAAGGAGCATGGGGTTTTTTTGCATGTATTTTAATATTTTGCTGAATGTAATTAAAAGATAAAGTCGTGCACTGGTTTTAAGATGACATATGCACAGTTAACACATGCGGCTCACCAGAACTGAAAATGAAAGCAAATATGACGTCACACATGAGCAAATCTCTGAATCTGAGTTTGCAGAGCTCTGTGTGTGACCTGTTTCCAAGACTCTGCAAGACCTGAGTAAATAAATGCCCAGATTTCACTGGGCAAAGTAGATAAATACCTGAAAAATCCCATTAAAAACCAGTAGCAATTCCAAGATGCTTCTGCAAAAAGCTACATTCACCCCAAATTTGCATTTTGAACTTAAATTGGTATATGTCTATTCTCAGAAAAGTGGAAGAAAAAAGGATTGTTTTGAGATAAACAAAAACTCTCCCTCATCTTGGAACAGATGAAATATTTCTATCCTGGGCATGTTTAGCGAAAGCAAAGAAAATGGCAGCCTAAACTTGCAGAGTATTCTGGAGAAAAAAAATGCTCCATCATGAGTTAGCTCGAAGGCTGGGCCAGAGTTCAAACCTCTTTTCTGCTCACAGAAGCCTGAGCTTGTACCTACCTTCCAGGTGAGATCTCGGAACGTCAAGTTATAAAATTTTTATTTATGTTAGAGAGTCATTTCGTATCAGTGGAGCAGAACCAACAGGAGGGAAAGCACTCATCCTTCCAGAATACCTTCTGCCGCCTTAGTAAATTTGGGCAGGAACAAAACAGTGCAGGATTTTTTTTAACCTCCGTCTTCAGCTTGCAAAAATTCTTTTGACATAGGTTCTAAAAGAAACTTCCCGGAGGAAGGAATGAAATGGGAAAGAAAAAACCCTATCTTTTTAAAGAGCACAGGTCAAAGCTAGGGTGATGAAAGCTCTTCACCTGTAAACTCAATGGATTTTTTTTTTTAAGAATTAATGGGAAAAGTTAGTTTTTCTAATTCATTTGATGTTTTCTTTTTTGGGTTTGGGGGATTTTTTCTTAGTGTTTTCCCAGTAGGTGGTTTCTATTCTATTTCTGAGAAAGAAAAACTGCTTACTGCTCTGAAGCAAGATCACACTTTAGCATTATCTGACTTGTTAAAATTACAACTGTCTGTGTGAAACCATTAAAGAATGCTCTTGATTTCCTTCAATACATAAACATAAATTTATAAATGTTTTATATTTCCATTTATAAACATAAAAGCCCATGTCTTCTAATCGAAGCATGATGCTGGAAAGGGGTACATGCAATGATATACCACCCATTTGATTTCACCTGTATAACTACAGAAACTTCAGATGTAGACTGTTTCCCCTCCTATTGTTAATTTTGCCACTCTCTACTCAGATATGGAGTATATAGAGGCAAATGCCCCTGTGGTACAGGATGGGAGAAGACCACAAACTCACCACTGTTCAAATTAGAAACAAGGAACTTTTCCCAGCTGCATCTTAATACCTCCAGACAGAAGAACTCCCAAGAATATTTTATCTTTTTTTTTTTTTTTCCAATGAAGCCTCAGCTTTTGCTTTGAGGCCCAGACTTTATTAGTGCTATTCTTGACTTTGTCATCCCAGGTTTGTCCTACATACATACATGAAATTTTAGGTGCAAAATTTTCAGAAGCTGCAACTGCAGAATGTGAGGGTGAGAGAACTGCGAGAGTGGTGAGACACCCGAACAGGTTGCCCAGAGAAGTTGTGGATGCCCCATCCCTGGAGGTGTTCAAGGCCAGGCTGGATGGGACTTTGAGCAACCTGGTCTAGTGGGAGGTGTCCCTGCACACGGCAGGGGGGTTGGAACTAGATGATCTTGAAGGTCCCTTCCAACCTAAACCATTCTATGATTCTTTATTGTCCCACACTCTTTACTTGTGCCATACCACAGCAAAACAGCAAAACCCTGCTCCTCCTCCCTTCTTTGCTCTGAACAGGAAACGTGGGTGTCTGATGAGGCTCTGCAATCTCAAATGCAGTCCTGTCACGCTTTCAGGCAAGGAGTGGTCAGGGTTTAGGGTTTCTGAGTTGCAGACTAAGGATTATGTTGTAGTCTGGGACATTTTTCTGTCTCTGTGGCAGTGTGGCCGCTGAAGCGTGCGTGTATTGAATTCGCTCGGAGTTTGCTGAAATGACAGCCTTTGGGATTGAAGTTTTCTATTAATTCTAAGTAAGTGTGTAAAGTGCAGCCCATGGCACAGCAAACTTTCCTACGCAGCCCTGCCAATGTTCTCCTACCCAGATCTTTTCTCATGACAAAAGTAACGTAGTCCAACAGGCCAAATCCTTGTTCATGATCTGGTGGCAGCTAGCCACTAATTTAACTAAACCCCAAGGATTCTTCCCGCATTAGGGAATCCTCAAGTGGCATTAAGATACTACAGCAGCTTCCTGGAATGAGGCGAGAGGTGAAGCAGCATTATGGGGATGGCCTATTACATAGTAATCGTGATTTGATCTGGTCGAAAACTTTGCTGGGTTTCAAGGAACGGCTTATTCCACCTTGACCTCCTTAAGTGACCCAGGAGATCTGGAGCTTCTTAGACGTTCTGCCCGCAGCCTCTTTGCTGAAATTTTTGACTGTGGTAGCATTTCTGCTGTAGACAACTGGTCATTTGGGACCAGACTGAGATCACTAAACTTAAACAGCCTCCATAAAGGTAAAGCCAATCAGCTGTATTCTGCCTGAATGTGCTCACTGTTGCATTTCAGGCTATTTACGACATAATGCTTTACTTTTTTATTATGTGTTGTGGGCTATTTTTTAAATAGAAATATTTTTTAAAATTAGAGCCAAAATTTGCAGCTGTTTTTCATTTTAAGTGTGATCGCTTTTTCTTTTCACAGAATAAAGGAAAATTTTAAAATTAAAAATCTCACCAAATGTGATGAGAAATTTAAGTGAATGACACCAGCCAGTGGGGGAATCCTGATCCCAGAGCTCTCACTGCCTTCTCAGGGTGCAGGTTTTCACCCTTTGTTTATATCAATTGTGAAAAAAGTTGGGTTTTTTTCCTGATGAATACTTTGAATTTCTGTAGTAAATTGCTGTTATGTGGCCTAAATCATTAACATTGGCCTGGAGACATTTTCTCTGCTCTACTATGTGTTGTGGAGAATCAGTTCTAGTTTTCTCTAGATACCCACAGCTAATTTTTGGTTCATTTGCTGAGGTAATGAGTAAGAACAATCTGCCTTAGCCAGATCACTATGCTTGTAGGAAGGCAGACAAGAAGATTGACATATCAATGCCAAAGACACTTTGGTGTGGAGTTTCTGCTGCAGTACAAAATAATAAAGTCACACTGAGGAGAGATCCACAGAGGAAATTTGTCCTTTATAGGGGTTTCTGGACTGTGCCATGAGTAGTGCCCTATTCTGATTTGGCATACGAGACATTGTATGTCCTGACTTTTGAGAACATTTCCTATCAGTCCCAGCAAAGTTTGGAGCTGAAAGAATCTGTATGGGAAAACAATTATATATTCTAGGAGGAGACAAGACAAATGTGAAATTATAGTGCCGTGATATTGTAATATTCCAAATATTCCAAACAGTTTTATAGTTTTCTATTAAAACTACTGAATGATACAAGAAATATTTATCAATAGACATCTTAAAGACTGTCACATTCCGAATTAAACCTTTCAGCTTTAAATTCCGATAAAACTGCTTATTAGAGAAAAAAGTTGGCATTTAAGACTCCAGAGAGTACTATTTATGAGCTTGTGGTACGTTGTTAATTTGTTCAGTGCTAGCATAACAGGTCAGGCTCCTTTGAATTGTAAGACTGTTTTCATGTTAGCTCCAGAGGGAGAATGTATGTTTTCTCCTTGTGTGGTCATTAGCATAGTTCTACTAGAACAGGAGTGATAAGAGCCCAGCAAAAGATTATCCTTTAACAGAAGAAAAAAAGGTGACTTGAAAGAAAGCCCTTTCAATTTTCTTTTTTTTTTTTTTGAGCTCTTTAACCTGATTCTGCAAGTATTTCTCACATGTAAGTAAACACCTGCTTGTCATAGTTCATTTGGTCTTATTTTCCTGCGTGTTGAATAACCACAGTTTCAAGAGCTACACAAGATGGTTTTTTCCAGTATCAGACCTTCTAGATGCATTTACAGTGTTTAGTCTAGATAAGAGAGTAACTTCCTATGATGTTGTTGCGATTAAGCAACATAAGAATACGGTGACAGAACCACTGCAATTTTAAATCCACTTTTTATACACAAAGCCTATTGTTTCTGTCTGTCTTACCTCTTTAAGTGTATATTCATGCAGTCTGTAAAGTAACAATATGATTCCAAGGTCTTTGTAAACCAAGGCTGTCTTTAGTTGACTTCGACAGTCAAAGTTTAGAATAAAATATTTTTTCTTGTATATTATTGTTTTGATTAGTATTTATGGCAGAAAAGAAATAGGTTTCTGTAAGTATAGATTTAGGTTTAAAAGGCTAAATGGCGAAAACAGTTTTTAATAATGCATGCTGCTTTGTAGAAGCATGTAAAATGAAACTGATGAGAGTTAAATATCTTGGGTTTAGTGTGGTCATTGTAGTAAATTATTTGTAATACAGATGTGGTTCTGGAACCAATTGTGTCAGGAGATATGTGAAAAGAGAACAAATAAACGATCCATGCTAAACATTTAGTAACACGATTATACTAACTCCCCCGAGCAGCCCTTCTGAATTACTGGAAGATTTCATGGGAACAAATTTGAGAATATACCAGGGAACTGAGGGTTAAAATGTAATAATTACATTATTGAATAGATATATAATTTCTACTTTGATATAGAGACTTATTTTCTAAACATCTGTACTAATATGAAACTGTCCGAACTGTCATCTATTCATGTTTTGCCATATGATATAGCTGCTGTCATATGTTATTAATAACAGATTTTTTCAGTGACGCTATGCCTTTGAATTTTGGTTGAAATCGGAACGTGATTTTGACATTTTTTGTCTTTTACACTGAATGGTTTATAAAAGTTAATCTTCCTGAGCCATTCTAGTGCTGAAAGACGAATCCTTTATACACAGCCTCAGCTATATATTTTGTGTATTTATATCAGGAAGCTGGATTTTTCAGATTTTCCAGAGCTGTAGTTTTCACATGCTGAGACTCATTTCAGAAAGGCCTCTCAGGGGAAATACCTGTATTATACTTAACAATTACATGTTAGCTACAGCACATGCTGTACTGTGTCGTGATGAGGACATGTCAAAGGATTATTCATTTGGACTCCAGGAAATTATTGTCAGCAAGGAAACTAAGGACAAAAAATAATAATATTTGAATGCCTTAACTTTATTTTCTTTAACTTAGGGATGCAGACTTGTTCCTGTTAGACACAAGAAAGGCTCAAGCTTCTGATGTGGGCTGGTTTGTGTTTGACATTACTGTGACCAGCAATCACTGGGTGATTAATCCACAGAACAATCTGGGCTTGCAACTCTGCGCTGAAACCGGGGACGGTAAGATCATAACTGTAGATCGTAACGCCGTATACGCTCTTGTCATCTCTTGCTGGGAACCTTTTCTGGACGGGTGTTTTTTAACTTGACTGGGTGACAATTCACTGCGAGTTTATAAGCAAAGAACACAGGTCTTATCCTGCCATAGCTATAGTCTGCGAGCTTTCTATTACTCTTAATTCGGTAGAATATGGTAATTATAAAGCTAACTGAATCGAGTTAAAATAAATGAAGTTTGGGACAAAATCTCCGATGTAGAAAATGAAGCTCTATTTTAATGCTCTTCCACTGATGATTACATTATGGAAACTCAAGCAGATTTGTGGAACTGTTTTAGAAAGTTTCTAAAGGCCTTTCTGTGTTGAAGCATGGAGAAAGGTATAAAAAAACCCTCAGGACACTTCAGGAGGTACCTCACAGCCGCTGGTACTGATGTTGGAGAAAGGTTAACAACGCGGTGATGTGGCAATTGGTCTTCTATCATTTGGGAAAAGAAAAATTAGTTTCAAAACTTTTTTATCTTGAAATGGGTTAAAATTTTGAAATCTTGAAAATTTTAATTAGCTGAAAATTAGAAAGAACACTATCAAAACTGAAGGCAGAGCTGGGGGATTTTAGTACAAATTTACTGGGCTACTACATTGTTCACAGTTATGCTCTTCATTAAAAAGTGAAAATGCATCTCAATGCAAAATAATATTTTTAGACAAAATGTTCTTTACTTAGACTTCTTTAGAAACTAATAAAAAGAGACTTATATACTGTTTTTTCTGTGATGGTTCACTTAATCCATACTACTTTACAAGCAAACTTTCAGATTTAGCTCTTTCTTGTCAAAAAGCTTTTTATGTCAGTGGTCAAGGGATCTATGATGCTAGTTAATCTAAACCTTAGCTGACATAATGTTAATGAGTAGCAGAAGTAACCCTGGTGTAAGGATTAATATTTTTTTTCTTCTTTCTTTGTTCTGGCTACATTTTCTCATTGTTTTTGATCTGAATTCTCCCTCAGGCTCAACTGGGCTGTGAACAAAGCCTCTCGTACTTTTCCAGCAAGTGCTCTGGCTGCTGGAGAGTTATGCAAAAACTGTCCTCCTTTAGGCTTGATGCTTAAAAAAGGGAGTTGGCAGGCTTGAAGCAGAGCGGACGGCCATTACACCTAATATGGCCTATATGGTATGAGTACGGTCAGTGGAAAAAGGGAGGCAGCAATGCAAAGTAGACCGTGTCCTTGCTGCGTCCAACCAGCCTCCACAGGAACTGCACCTGAGCTCGGGCTGTAGGAGGAGTGGCTCTGCTAGGCAGCCTGGTTTTGTGAGGCCATTTTTAAGCCCTTAAAATTCTGGAGAGGTGACACCTCCGTCAGGCATACAAATTAGGTGGACTGGCTTCTGGCCAGCTTCCCTGCTCCAGAATAAACTCCATCCGCGACTTTTTTTCCAGGAGATTCAAATACAGAAATTCTTGAAAATTAAATATCCATGAAAGGCATTCATTAAGAAACCCTGGAACCAGCAATTTGTTGGTTCTAGCCTCAAAATTATATCCGTTCAGTAAACAGCAGGCAAGTTTGTATGGGTAAAAGGAAACCTTTAGGTTAATACACTGAAGAAATTGTAAAAGAACAGTTTATGTAAATATTTCCCCTGTCCTACTCCCAAGATCAGAAAGGTGGCAGATAATTTTCTATTTTAAATTCCAAAGCCACAGGCAGCTCTGCCTTCTGCACCTCACTTATTTGGGTTTCTTAACACAGCTGCCTGAGTGAGGAGGGAATTCCCCTCTTCTCTCACTTTCTGTTCCCTTTTCAGTTTATTCACGCAAGAAGAGTGCCCTTCTAGGGACTAAAGTTTTCAAAACTGTAGGGGAAACCTGTGCTATACCACTTCAGCTTAGCACAAGGCAAATCATCCTTTCATGCCCTTACAATTTCGCTCTTAAGGCTTTGATTATTTTTATTGGGTTGCTGTTACTTCTGGAAGCTATTAGAAACACCAGCAGTTGAATGACATGTTTGTGTACAGATGGAACACGAATTTTTATACATGACTCAGTATGTAGTGGACTCAATTTGTAGCCCAGGGAACCCCACCCACCTTCCCTCCAACCAGTTTTCTATGAAAGCTCAGAGACTGGTTCAAATCAACCGAAAACCCTTCCCTTGGCTCAAGTGAACTTTAGGCCGTGCAGGTCTGAAGCCCGTTTCTTCATGCCTCCAGCTGTCCACTGAGTTTACAGGAGGAAGAGGAGCTCTGCCCCCGTAACTGGAGAGACATTTATGATAAGACCTGATCCATTAACCTTTCTATTGCAACAGGCCATTAAACTAAATGGGATTCTGTTAAGTCAGAGGATCCCTGTTTGAGGTATTCAGGTGCTGCGCTGGGGCCCTGGATAATCATGTCTGTAAATACACACTAATGTTTAGATTTGTTCATACAGCACCTTTAAAATGGGGTGCCAATAATTACTGAGTCTCCAGGGTGCTACTATATTGTTACCATTAACAGTAATCTTTCTTACAGTTATCTTTCAGTGATATTTAAGGCAATTACTTACGTAGACATAATTCTTTGGTGATCCCTGAAGATGGTGCATAAATAATAATAAAGTCTACATGAGGAATAAAAAAATTTGTAACTATTTAATATAACAGTGTGATAAAAACAACTTTGGAAGAATGTCTGGTTGTTGTAATTCATGTTTTTCCCCTTTTGAAAATGCTGAAAAAGTACAAAAAGCCACATGACATTGGAATGTGTTTTCTTTTTTCTTTAAGACAGTATTTGGTATCATACGCCTCATTTTAGCATGAAATGTAGACTTTTTCTCTTAATGGGACGTTTTATTTTGAACAGTAAGAATAAAGGTTTGCATGACACATATGGAAGCTGTCAACATATAATGCACTGTTTCCCTGGGGCTGTGGTAAATTAAGGATCAGGTTTTTTTGATTCTCTTTTTTAATGTCTCCTCAACATTCTGCAGCATCCCCTTTTGGCTAATTCCCTCCTTTTGACACCAAAACTCTCCATGGTGTTTAAAATGAGAGGTGCTCATTTTCACACTGATGGAAGTGTGGGTGTTAGATGAATTGCAGCATAAAATCAATGCAGATGCAGAAACAATTCAAAAAGCTCCATGTGACGCTTTTCCTGTATATATACCATATGTCTCCTAAGACTTAAAACATGTTCCAGTGAATCAGCACCTTTGTATTAATGTATAACATTTTTATAATTGGAAGTTAGCAATGGTTTGAACATTGCTTTTACTGGAGGAGTATAAATAGCTGCAAGAGTATTCCTTTTGCCATTTATATCATTGCTGAAGAGTACCTAGTGTTGTCTACTGAAAATGGGATAGGGAGATAATGTGTAACGATGACTATTGAAGATCCACAGAATAAAACAAGTTCCAAATACACAGCTGTCAATACAGCATCCTGGGTAGCGCCCACAGCCATGTAGTTCTGTGCTTTTTCTTAGATTACTGCAGCTCCCAGTTATTTTCCATCTTCCTGCACATCAGAGGCGAATAAACTGGTGGCAACTTTGAAAAGCCCAAGCTGATGAAGGTGATTTCTGTTACCACATAGTCCTATGGAAGGTTTCTTTAGGCTTTCTTGCTGTTTGAGGTGGGCAGGCAGCAGGAATCCTCAGCTCCCTGACTCTGACTCTTACTTCAGGTATTTTTTTTTCCCTCAGAGCAAAGGGAAACTTGAAAGAAACAGGTTCCTTGATCCAAGTGAAGCCTGGGGAAGGCCAATTTTCTCTCCAGCATGTATTTGTGTACACTCTGACATGTGTCCCCTGGAAGGGGGTTTGGCTCCTAATCCCACATGCTACAGGAAGGATTAGTGAGGTCCTTCGCCAGCGATGATGGGGGAGACATTAAGAGACACGCTGCCTCTTCTTTAGCTTCTCCTCCTTTCAGCCTGGGCCTTCTGAGGTCCCTTTCTCCTATGAAGCCTTCAGAGAAGCAGCATGGCCACACTCTCTATGTCGCAGAGGGTGGCCGGCTTGCTTTCAACCCATAGCAACCTGTGGCAGCACCCTGGCTTCTTCAGGCAGTTGGCTGCATGCTTTACATTGGCCTTGGCCTCACCTTGACAACACTAAATGTTATCAGTCTCATCCCAAGGTTGCCCCCAGTCAACTTTGATACCTAACTTACATGACACGGTAGCCATCAGGTACTCTGGAGGATGCTGCTGGGTTGTTACATTTAAGTCTCTTGGATTTGGTATTTACAAGGCAAAGTATCAGGAGTGAGTTCACCTTCATTAGTGTCCTTACAGTGGGGGAATTTAGGATATATATATTTATATTGATATATATATGGACTTTGGCAGGCAATAGCTCTGCCTAAATTCTGAACCATCTGGAAGCCATATAGCCATGTTAGCACAGCACTGAACCCGAGCTAATATATCCTGCCCCTCAGCAGGTTTTATTAGCTTGGGCTCAAGCACTGCCTAAGTACAGCTACATGAGTTCTGGTTCAGAGCTGACTTTGGCCAAAGTTACATTAGTAAATTCAACATGCTCAGGAATACTGCCGTGTGAGATGAGCCGGAGGAATGACTCTCTGAGTCTCCAAAACAGGGTGACCCCCTGGCAGCTGCCCCCCAGGAGAGGTCCCTGCAGCACTGCCGTAGGGTGTTGGGGACTCTGTGGTGGAGCTGGCATAGGATGTAAGTGCACCAGGAGCACCCTCCCACCCTGGGCAGAGCAGATGATGCAGCTCCAGTGCCTGGGAGCACTCCTGGGCACTCTTACTCAGAAAGGTGTAACCCCTGTTTCCAGCTGGGTCAGAAATACAGTCAGCATTTTCTTGTGTCTGCTTGTAGCAAGCAACACCAACACACCCTTCATTAGTAAGGGTGCACTTACTTTAAGCAGGAGGGTCAGGGAGGTGAGATGGGCTCCTGTCCCTTCTCCTGCCACCACTGCATACTGCTGCATGCTGGTTCTGGCTGTGCAGCTGTGCAACTCCCCCTCCATCCTGCTCCCTACACAGATGAAGGATACATCTGCTTCTCAGCACCAGCATTTTCAAGATGATGGCATTTGTGCTTCATTTCATTCAGAAGGCGTTTAACCATTTTATTCTTTGGTGGATCATCAATTAATCTAATCTATCCTTGGTTTATTGTCTTCCTGAACACATTTTAAACTGTGCAGAAAAGCCCGAGGACTCCTACAAACCATTCACAGTTTAAGTACATTAAATTGAAAGGATAAATCAAGTACTTAGCAAGCGTATTTGTGTATGATTACATCTGATTTTTCATGTAAGCATACATGGTACTGCCACATTATACAGCATACTGTGGTTCCTAACATAGTCCCAAGTGTTTTCTTCATGAGCTTTATGAATACCAAAATCAACACAAAAAGATATGTAAAATTCCTTCAACTGAACTGAATCAAAACAACGAAATGTAAAATTTTAAAAACAAAAGCTAAATCTTTAGTTTTGACTAAAGCTGTGAAGCCTAGGAGATGCAGAGCAGACCATCCAAGACCACCCATTTTTCAGAATTCCTTAAAACCTCCAGGGAGCAGAAGAGTTAACAAAACACATGAAGCTTGTTTCAAAAGCATATTTTATGTTGATATAGATAAATGTGTCCACCAAAGGAAAAGTTCGCATAACAGTTTATGTAGATGATACAATGGAGACACTATAAAATACTTTGGAGTTGGAGTGTTGAGGACATCTTATATATGGACCATCACATTTGTGTTGTTAGGCTTTCTCTTCTTCTTTTAATAAGCCTTCATTTAAGCTTTGGTAGCCAAGCTCTACCTCAATTCTTTTGTTTCTCTGAAGTCCCATTGCTCTTAAGAGCACTGTTCAGGCATGAGAAACCACATACGTTTCTATGTAATTTTGGAAACTGCTTTGCGAGCTTTCAGACTCAGAGCCTCAGGACAGTTTTTGCTCAAATATTAGATGTTATTGGACCTTGTATACTCAGAGTCTTTCTCCAAAAGGCCTTTCCCAACCCTCATTTCAGATATCACTCCCCACGAGGAGGAAACTGTGGGTGTGGCATTGGAAATATTTTTTTTTTCAGCAAACCAGAAATGAATTTTCAACATCACTAAAGTTTTCATTTCTATCTACAAATATATAAAATTATTACCAAAATAACTTCCGTGACCTAGCAGTAGTGGTTAATCTGCAAAATGTGTCTTGTGGCTTGTTGAACACTTTTGAAAGTAAATAAGTGCTTGTTTTTCATAACAAAATGAGTGGTTTGCTGCAGTTCGATGACTCAGGACAAAATAATGGATCTTGGAATCACTCATTGTCCTGTGTTGCCAGTGTAAATCTGGCCAAGACGCATAATGGCTGAAAGCTCTTGCAAAATTAGTGTCTGCTCAATGCCTTGCATAAAATATATACTGCCTGAGGAGAGACAGCCAAGTCGCAAATCTTACCATTGTCGTTGGCATCCACACTGGCGATCTCAGAAGAAGTCAGCTTTCTGAATGTCATGAAAAACGAGGCAATGTCTCCAGGTCAGGACTGTGAGACAGATTGTTATTAAAAGCTTGAAGGGTTCTTGCATTTCCATTTGGAGCAGCTGGGGGGGAAAATTGAACTTTTAAGACGGAACTTGATCAGTTCATGAAAAGAATTGTGTGATATGACTGCATGTCACAGCAGAAAAATGGACGTAGTGACACAGCAAATAGCTCCAGAGTTATGATCCTGAGTGCTATTCCTACTCTGTTGGTAAAAAAAAAAAACACAACAAAATCATCAGAATTGTTGAGGTAGCACCTTTTTATAAGCTGAACTTTACAGTTATTTTTGCAACAGTGACTCCTTTATTGTAAGGGGACAGAATGTGAAAAGGCAGATAATATTCAGTTCAGTCAGTCAAACCGGCACTTCCATACAACCTTTTATGCAAACTGCTAAGGGCACTTTACTATCAAATAGAATAAACCCAAAAATAAGTTTAAATGCCAAGTCAAACAAATACATCTTGCCAAAGACTCAAAATCATATGAATAAGGACTAAGGAGTTCAGCAGATTTGGAACATAATGCTTTAAATAAGTCTTAGTCTCCAAATATACCTGTCAATATGGAGAAGAGAGAATAAATTATCATAGCAGGATTGAGAAGCGCATGCCAGAATGTGAGGAATACCAAGGCCCTGGACTGCCCCCGCACAGAGTTAAGTCCATCTGTTATGCTTATTTGTTTTTTCTAGGTGTAGGGGCCATTGCAGTGCTCAGGTTCAGTGGAGCAGGCGCTAGCTGACTGCTGGTTTCTTGCAGTTTCTTCTTCTTTTCTTCAGAAGTCTAAAGAAAAGTCTTTGAAACCCTCAGAATTAAAGATATGATGGAAGTATAAAACCAAACCCATTTTTCAGAATGCCTGACCACGCTCAATTCTTGGTCAGAGATGCTCAAGAGAAGCAGAGACACCCCTTGCTGTTTTGGTTTTACCAGCTTCATGTGGGTAAAGCTCCGAGGGAAGGTGTAGTTAAGCAGGTCAGCCTGAGTCATTCAGCTGATTTTAGAAAATATTGCTCTAATACCACAGTATGGAACAACTGTGTGCTGGAGACACCTGGATTTTCAGTTGTCATCGAGCCCACGGTTTTCTAAATGCTTACAAGAAATGATAGACTAAAACCACTTACTAAAAATGAAGCCCGTGAATGCTTCTTGCTACAAAGGCCAATTCAGGTTAGGGTGAGATTTTTCTTACTGTATTCTGAAATCCATACTACGGACAAAGGTGAGGACTACCGAACAAGGGCATAGCATACAGATGGAGCTAATGCTGTGGCAGAAAGCTTGGTGCATTTCAGAAGCAGGATACTTTGAAATAGCTCCTGTTCAGGAAGGGGCAAAGCTTTGTGTTCTTAGACTGAAGGAAATCTCCCACTCACACACTTTCTCTCTCTTTTTTTTTTTTTTAAATAAAGGATAATAGAACTCCTGTAAATGCAAACTTTCTTTTGCACAGAAGCAACCTAAAATGGAGACAGCATATGTGCTTTGAATTTCCAAACCAAACAGTTCAGAGATCCTCCTCGGAAGAAATATAGCATCTCAAGGGCAGTGTATATTTTGATTGCTTCGTCCTCTGAAAGTTGCAGTGAAGCTAAGGTATATGATAAACCAAGAGAAAAAAGTTTAATGATGGACCCACAGAAGCCAATAAAAGTTTTCCTGTTGACTGCACTAGAAGGAGATTCAGTGCATATACCATTCATGAATTGAACAAATGTGTCCTAAAAACTCAGGCTGGCTGCTTAAAAGATCAAGCAAATAAAGGAATAAAGTCGCATAAGCTGTTTCTGTGTGTAAAAAGGCTGTGGGTTACAGGATTAATTTTTTATAGCATATCTCTATACCCTGAATAACCAAGTAAGCCTTAACTTGTGGAATCTTAATAGCCATCTCATTGCTGAAGTCTAAAGGAAACCCAGAGGAAACTTAATAATATTAAAAGTTATTTTAAAGGGAGTTCACATTGGTTTGAAGGATATTTTGCTTCGCACACAATATCCACCATTGTAAATTCAGAGAACCTAGATTTAAATTCAGAAAACCTCCACACATCTTTACAGCCCTCAGTATATAAATCTAATAGTATTCTTAAAACGTCCACTGGTAAGGTATTAATCTTTTACAGATAAAATTAAAATTCTGAAAGTCATTGGAACAAAAAATAAAGAAAAATAGTAAAAATATTCCCTCTAGAAATGAGGGGAAACTTGGAACTTTGTGGTAAGAGGCTAGTTTGTCCATGTTGCAATGAATAGAGAATAGTCTGTACAGTTTTTCATATCTGACTTGCAAGAGAAGATTGGAACATATAGAAATTAATGTTACTGAATTATTTAATAGTAACTCAAACACATGAAAAGAAGAATTAAAGAAACACAAGACTAAAAAGCCATTTAAAATGAAATCAGAAGCTTCAACAAATATAGTTTTCCCTTGCAGTCAAAAAAGTAATTATCAAAATTGTTCAGAATATGTTGCCAATTACTCTGCTCCATAACTGCTAACTTTCTCAGTTCTTCTCCTGCCTTTGCTGGGCTCTCTGTCACTGGAAACATCTTAAACCAATTTAAAGTGCTACACCTGAATAAACATGTTGTAAAAGTGTTTATGTATTGAAGTGGGTCAGTTCAAGGTATGGTATTTGGCTGGAACTTCTAATTTCTCTTTTTACTGCAAAAGGGCTGCCAGAAGGAGGAAGTCTGAGCTGAATTAATACATTTGTTACAGTGGAAGTAGAATGGAAACTACTTTAACCACAAATCAAACTGCCTCTTTCATTTACGCCAGTGATAGAGTTTTTCTAAGAAATATAGACTCTGGCGTACAGCCACTGTAAGTTTGTGTTTGAAAAGGAAACCTATATGCTTATTTCTATAAGGTTTACTCCTATGCTTATTTGCAAGTTCTTTTTCAGGATGATTGAGTTAACGGTATTATACGTTTGCGAGGCAGATGCTCCTTCGCCGCCCGCGTAGCAAACTTTTCCAGTCGGTTTAGAAGAATCCCCAGGCGCCCCGATGCGGTGCCTGTGCCCGTACCTTCCCGTTTAAAGGACCTCTGTGTCCCCCACCCAGCACAGCTGCACAGCTTCACATGACACTGTCTCATTTTCTGACGGTTGAAGGGCTCTGCATAATACACGTACGCACAAAAGTGTTTATGCTGCCAAAATAAATTCTGTTAAGAGCAAGGGTTTATTTGTTAAAATGTCACTGATGCAGTTTCAGTGACTTGTTTTGCTTTCTTTTCTTTTACTGAGGTTTAGATCCTATAATATAGTGAGGTTACCGCACAGTCCTGACTGAACAAATATTTTAAAGAAATATGCACATCCCCTGGGAACGGAACCAGAGTCAATAATGTACATATTTCAAACTCTGTTCTCTTGAACGACTGAATGCCTTCCTACCTTTACCAGTGAATGAATATCAGTTTGAGTAACACTGCACAATATTTATTTTTAAAGCAGAAGTATATTTATTATCTACACTTCTCTTTGCTACCAATTTGCTTTGGGGATACGAGGTTCCATATCTCACACTCCAGCGATGCAAAAATTAGATGACCGCATTACGTTATCCTTTCGATAGCCTATGGACGTTAACGGGGCTCATTTATTTTTCAGCTCTATAGAAGTGTACAAGAGACTAAATTAAAATACCTGTGTAATGAATAAGATACATAGTCCCCAGAGACTGCAATCTTATGCAGTGACAAACTACCTGTAGAGTTGTTGAAACTTTTGTAAATTGTTGATTTTTTTGTCTTTTACTTTCCGTTCAACAAAATGAGGTTACGATTCTTAATCATGTAAATTCTATGAAATTCAGGATTATGGGCAAAATGCTTGCCATGCTTCAGTCAGCAATTGAATTCCCACAGGGGCTTCAGGAGGGGCAGTTTGCCTTTTAACTTATGATTTCCATTACTTTATAGGTCGAAGTATCAACGTTAAATCTGCTGGCCTGGTTGGAAGACATGGGCCTCAGTCAAAGCAACCATTCATGGTTGCATTCTTCAAGGCAAGTGAAGTCCTTTTCCGTTCTGTCCGAGCAGCCAACAATAAAAGGAAAAATCAGAACCGCAACAAATCCAGTAGTCATCAGGAGTCTTCTAGGATGCCAAGTGTTGGGGGTAAGATGAAGCTATGATTTACTGTTCTGTTTAGGGGAGTTATGGGCACCTGCTCAAATGCAGTGGAGTCACAGAAGCTCAACAAGATGCTGCTCATTGGCTGAACTGTCAGAAACTGTGCTACTGCTCCATTTCTGCCTGCCTCCTCCCCACCTTTGCTTGAACCTCTTTTGTTATGTCGGCCCTGAGCATGATCTACCTTCTCTGAGTCAAGTCACTTACACGTATCATGGGCTCCTGGATGGTGAAATGCCTAAATAGTTCGGGAAAGGCTGCATCTGAGCTTGAATCTAGTCCTATGTAGTAGGCAACTGGATGAGACCTTTGCTACACATGACAAAAAGCTAGAGAGAGTAGAGAGAAGGGTTGCACCTCAACTGCTTGTCCAGGAAGCCTTAGCAAAAGACAGCCTTCGGACTCTTGTTTAACTGCCTTTCAGCTGAAGAAGCCAAGATGTAACACAAAAATCTGAATACTGGAAATGAGGAGCCTTAACCAATCTGTGAAATTGTAAACTGTTTATGAATTCAGACTAAATACACAGTGTAAATACAGAGTGTGTCCCTGAATGGAATGAATTTGATCCCTTGTTTACCTGAAAGGTACTGACAATAATGCACATGAAAATGTTGTTAGTCCCATTAGAGCCTGGAATAAGTTTTGTTCCAGTTCTTTCCTGAAATGCTCCTTTCAGCTGGAGGCACAAAGTCACTTTCTAAATATTCTCACTTTTGAACAAACATTTCTACTTTTTGGGGACAGGGTGTGAAAATGTGTCTTTCTAAAAGCATGGCAGATCTAGAACCAGCATATCAAAACTTTGATATAGATGCTATTCTTAAGCCCCATGTATATCTACAGGTAAGTAAATTAGTATTTAGAGGAAAGAATTCAGCCCTGGAGTGGAACTCATCTATTTCAGAACCATTATGAGCATTATGCATTACTTATATCCATCTCAGAACCTTGAACATGGCAGATTAGAGACCCCTCTAACATAATGCATAAGCCTTTCCCTGATCTTCTGCCCAAGGATGAAGTTTGCCTTAACAACCACAAACCACTATGGAGTTGCTAAAGAAAAAAATAGAAATTATTTGAATTGCTTTCTAAACTTATTTGAAGTTTACCTGGTGATGTAATGGAATAAAATCCCACTGTAAAGATAAAAATGAGTCTTAAAACATATCCTGAAAAAAAAAATAATACACAGCACTTCAGTAGTGGGCTCAATTTTATTTGCATATGTTGTATAGGTAGAAAAAATACTGTCCTAGATCTCTAGTTTCCTCTGAGGACCTGAAGCATAGTTATTTCTAGGGTAGATGACTAAGAGAGATGCACATGTTTGCTCTGAGGACCCCAGCTCTTTAAAAGCCCTTGACGTTTGTTAAGGCATCAGAGATCTTTATTTACAACTGGGTTTTGTTTGCTTGGGTTTTTCTTTAATATTGTCAAGTTTTCTGACTTTCTGTATAGCTATAGTACAAATGGCTCATCTGCACAATTAACTTCTAACCTCTTACTGGCCACAATTTTAGCTTGGTACTAGTGAAAAAAAAAGAAACTACATGCTCTTTTTAAAGGCATTTTTTTAATTATTTATTATTTATAAAGTGATATCAACTAAACAGTCTCTCTTCATTAACCCCTTAAACTTTAGATTTTTTGAAACAATGCAGGTTAAAAATTGACTGAGCATCTTGTAACTCAGATGTGGTTTAAACACGCACATCAGTTAAGCTTGCTAGCTGATGATCACTCTAAATTCATCCACTTCAGTAGTGAATCAATTTTTTTTCTGCAATAATTGTTCCTTCTATTTTACTGCTATCACATGGTGCGTTTCCCTATTTTTGTAAAAGGGCTTTGAACTTAATAACACAACATGAAGGTAGGGTTTTTGTATGTTTGTTTTTAAGTACAGTCAAACATGGTCTGTACAACTGCATTTGCTCCAAAATATAATCTCTTCCATGAAGGGTAAGTAATGTTCTCTCCGCACAAAAAAATATTTTAAAAAGATTTTTCATATTTCCTGGAAAATGTTTCCTAATTTTCAGAATTATATTATTTTGGGGGAGGAAAAAAATCATTGAAGTGTACTTTACACACAAGATACCTAAATATACTACTTTCAGGTTAAATCCCATCTTTCTGGTCCATGAGGAAATGAGAATTGAACAGATTTGTTAAGCCTCCTTGATTATAGCAGGAAATCTGAACACAAGCTTCCTGCTGGTTTAACCTGGGAAAAACTCAACCTTAACACATGCTAGCAAGTTGCATCGGCATGAAGATTTCTCAGGAAAAGCTGTCTGTATGTCCCAAAACACCGGTCAACCTCATCTGTGCATCCAGTCGTGCTCCGGAACTGTTGTAAAACAAGAAAAATCAGAACATCTCCAGTGAAATGAGCATTATGAAACAGAATTTCTCCTAACTTCTTTAGGCCCCCAGTCTGCGTAAGCATAGAGATTAGAGATGCATCGCTATATATGTTGATCAATGCCAGATCTGTGTCAAAAGTTGCAGTTCAAGAAAACCATACTGTGAAAACAAAATTAGGTTAAGAAGCAACTGCATATGCAGTTGCATAAAAGGCAGGGGCAGCGTCCTCTGACTGGAGATGGTGGCAGCAAGATATGGGCAGGCTGGAATAAGCGGCAAAGCTGAAGTAACCACAGCCTCACGCAGCAACGTCCTCCATAGCAAAACCGCTTGGAGGAGTAGCTCATGCACCACAGCAAATCAGCTTCCATGTGCTTCCCTTGCAGTTTGCCTCAACAGTCCTCATATCGCAAAAATCTTCCTTTTTCTGGATGCTATTAATGACCAGTGATGGGACTTTTCACGCTATAAGTGATTCAGAACACTTTTTCATTTAATAACTATCACAACAACACTCATTAAAATCTGCAGATGAGCACACTGATGGCTACAAAGGCAATGTGCAGATTCTATCCAGATGCTCCAGTGTGCAAAAAAGACGTGAAGGAGAGAACACATTCTTATTCCCAGATCTTCACATCTTCACAGAACACAGGCAGAGTTCTTCCATGGGGAGAGCCTGTTTCAGGGGAAAGCTATGCCCTTCTCCTCCTCTTCACCAACCCCAGGAACTGTACAAGTGCAGTGGATATGCTGCGACCCTGCAGGCTTGTGAGAGGAGGCTGATTCTCCTAGTTCTCTACATCTTCCAGTAACGAGCAGCGCTTTAAAAGTATAATTCATTCAATAAACCAAAGAAAACCCCCAAAAATTCTGCCCATCACCTTCCTCACGAGAGCCTGTCAATAGACCATATTCAATTCTCATTCACTCCTTGATGCAAGACATTGTTGATGCATATGACAGAGTGATGGGCAAACGTAATTGTACGATGTAGGTCTGTAGGTCCCTGTTTCTAACCTTATTTGATAATCTTATATCTACAGCACCTAAGTCAGACATTGGCAGTCAAAAATGCTCATCTACATGGCCAGGTTATGTAGCCAGACCCAGATAGGTATGCTGTCATTTATATGTCACAGGCTTCGGTTATACTTCTCTATGCACATCAATCCCAACTTTACTAGTCATGCCTTCTTTTTCTCCTTGCTTTTTCCTTCTTCCTTTCCTATTTCCTCCTTTTTTCCTTTTTCTTTTTTTCCCCCCTTCCTCCTTCCCTTTGCCTTTACCTTTTGACATCTTCCTTTTGCCTCTTGCCTTTTGTCTTTTGCCTTCTTCCTTTTGCTGCCTTCTTTTCTGTTTTCAGACCTCAGGGATTAACTTTACTGTATTCTCAGCACATCAAAAAGGAGAGCCCCACTGGGCAACTCAGTTCTTCCCTTCCAATGGACAACACATTTTTTGAATTATTCATGAAGATATGCATAAACACAACATGAAGAAAATAAAATCTATATGTGTCAGTTATTATAACAGCTGGGCAAATGTTGACCGATTTGAGGTCAGCATCCCTGTGTTGCTAAGAACTTCAAGAGAAGATGACATCAATGCAGTGCAAAGACAGACACGTTACACTTAGCATTCAGACTCCACCTGCCTGCTATGCACAGAGGATTGGACTGTTTATCACTTACCCAGTTGTATTTTTGTCAAACTGTAGATAAAAGGAAAAACAAATCAAAACAAGACAACTTGTTCCCAAAGTACATCACATAACTCTTCTTTAAAACAAAGTCTGCTTCAATTTTTTTTTAACATCATCTAGAAAGAATTATGGTGTAATTGGGCACAAGAGTGTATCCGCATTTAAATATTGAATAGTGACTTACACCAGGAAACTCTAAAACAAAGCTACATAATTTTTGTTCATAATGCAGTGAGATCAAAACAAAAAACAATACTTAACTCTGCATTTCCTGTATTTTGTTGGTTGGTGTCACGCTAATTAATTAAAAACACAGTACTTTGTGATAGTATGTATAGGCATGTCTATATGTCTTTATTTCCTTTGAAAAAAAACCCAAACCTCTCATAAAAGTTCTTATAAATACATTTTCTTGCTCTCCTTCCACAGCTTTTTCTGCTACGTAG
The DNA here is from genome assembly GCA_008711295.1 of Anarhynchus alexandrinus. Classification (NCBI taxonomy): domain Eukaryota; kingdom Metazoa; phylum Chordata; class Aves; order Charadriiformes; family Charadriidae; genus Anarhynchus; species Anarhynchus alexandrinus. The sequence goes on from VUYV01000024.1 coordinate 1,465,887, forward strand.
GGGTTTGGACCTCAACTGCAGTCCTTGAATAGATAAGGAACAATGTTTTCTTAGTCACGATAGCCTACGGTTTTGATTCTTGACAGAATAAGCATATGGGCCTTGAAGCTACAGCATGTGAAATTGGATCCTTGGCACCAGATCGTATTATAAATGTCACATTTGATACTTGTATGAAATCTTACGTTACACACATTTGTCTTATATGAAAGATAGAATTCAAGGAAGGAATACAGACTTGCCTGATTCTCACTTTCTTCATAGGTGTATGGGTTAGATGGTTTTCAGACAGATGTCTGCATATGACATGCAGCTCATATTATCAGGTGTCCTGGTGTGACCATTCACCCACCGCTGGTTAACCTATATTCAAATAATTCAGAGTATCGAGACAATGAAGACATCTATGTGATGAATTACATATTTGTTATTCAGCCTTTCTCCTTTAACTGTAGGGAGTTCTGCTAGATTCTGGTGCTAAAACTTCTGTACATATTCTTAAATACGAATATTTCATGACTGAGAGAAAACTGGCAAAAGCAACCTTCAGCTTTCATTTGTTTGCCTGCTTGGATGTGATCTCAAACCAGATTGTGACTTTCCTGACTTTCTCATCTGCATTTCTTACCCACATTTTTCAGTCACAGTTTTTTTGCAAAGTGACTTGCATTCTATATTACTGAATTTTAAATTCCCACTAACAGTTAAAACAGAAAAGCTCAATATTTACCTCCTATGAGCACTGATATTAGTTGAAATCAGTATACAGATCCTTGTAAAGAGCGATCAGTGAAACACAGTTCAATTTTTTTTAACTTAAAATTCCTTTACTCTCTACTACCTTCACCTTACTTCTAATGTGTGTGCAGAACATACTAGATTATTACAGACAACTCAGCACAAAGGATGACTAAGACTTCTTGGTTTTGTTCAAGGCATATGAATTTTTGAAAACTCATGGTGTCCTAGGGTATCTTTCCTTGCTTCCAGTGGCTACTCCAGAAAGACACAGGACTCACATATGATGTGGGGATATATTTTGATGCCACATGCCCTGGGGCAACTGAGAGTGTCTGAGATGGCAGCAGGTAACTAACTACCTGTGGAGAACCTTTAATGACTGTCATTGAAAATCAGCCCACGAAGGACTAGGAAAATACCGTAGGAGAGAAGGTAGTATTCATCTTTAAAAAGGAATGAGGATTTGGGGTATTATAGCTTAGAAAGCCTAATTTAACATCTCTGGTGGTACTAGAACAAGTTATTTAGTACTGCAAATGGATATATCTTGACTTGTGCACAGCTGTTGGCACAGTTTCAGGAGATGTATATTCAGGAGGTATATTCAACACAAAGTACGTACACAGCCTGTTAAAAGAAAAACAAAAAGCACATTCAAGGAGCATGTTACCAATAAGAGTAAAATTTTGGTGGGTATTTTGAATGACATCTCATTGAGCCTCTTCTGGATCAGATTCAGTCCAACATTTTATTGGTAATTTGGATGATTGATCACTCCTCCCAGACCTGGTATCCTCTGTGAACTTGCAGAGAGCACACTCTGTTCTATTGTCCAGGTCACTAACAAAGACATTAATCGGTAATGGCACCAGTACCGGTCCTTTAGGGACATCCCTAGTAACCAGCTGCCAGCTGGACGTTGTACCACTGATCACAACCCTCTGAGCAGCCCAGCCAAGTTTCCTCCTGTTATATTCTTTACCTATCCAAACCATATCTGACCAATTTGGCCCTAAGAATGCTATGGAAGACAGTATCAAAAATCTTCCTAAAAGCAGAGCAAACAACACCCAGTGCTCTTCAAAAGCCCACAAAGCTAGTCAGCTCATCACAGAAAACAGTCAGGTGGGTTAGGCACAGTGTGGATTAGTAAATCCATGCTGACTGTTTCAAAACACCTTCTTGTTCTTCATATGCCTGGAGACAGCTTCCAGGAGAATTTGCTCCACAGACTTCCCAGAAACTGAGGTTAAGCTGATTGCCCTTCTTGAAGACAGGTGTGACGTTTTGCATTTTTGAATCATCAGAAATATCCTCCAGTCATGACAAACACTCAAAAATGTCAGAAAGTGACTTTGCAATGATGTTGGTCAGCTCATTCCCCACCTTGATATTCATCCCTTCTGCTCACATGGACTCGCATACCTTAAATTTGCTTAAGTGGTTCCTAACTCTATTTCTTTTACTGTGGGTAGAACTGCAGTCACTGTGCTGAGGGACTTGGGAGTCCTGAGGGTAAACCTTGCCAGTAAAAAACAAGACAAAAATAGTCGTTGGGTACCTTAACCTGTTCTGAGTCCTTCTTGTTGACCTTCATATCCCTCACAAGTTTCAACTCCAGCTAAGCTTTGGCTTTCCTAATGTCCATCTCTGCATGTTCAGGCAATATGTTTATATTATTTCTGCGTAGCTCATCCCGATTCTACATTACTTTTACTTCCTATTTGAGTTTGAGCTCAGTCAAGAGTTTCCTGTTCAGTCACAGTGGCTTTGTGCCATACTTGCTTGACCTGCACATGAGAATGGACTTACCTTGTGCTTCCCTCAGAGATTTTCCTGGGAGATCACCCAGCTGTCCTGGTCTCCTTTGGCCTCCAGGCCAGTCTGCCATGAGACCATGTGAAGAAGATCTCTGAACAAGCTGAAATCTGTCCTTCTGAAGTCCAGGGTTGTAATGCTGTTGTTGATCTTGGTCATCTCTCAGAACCTTTTAACTCCACTGTATCATGGTTTCTGTTTTCTCATCAACATCCTGACCCCCAACCTGTTCTTTATTTATTGATTTGCGTAAATAGAACATAATCCTAAGGTGTCTAGGCGGGAGTATATGAAAAAGGTATCTGAAGCTGATAATTTGACAGTGTGGTTTTGCTGCAAAACTCCTGTTCTGGAATATAATTCTGGAAAATAATCCAGAAATCATAGGAAAAAATTATTTTACTGAACGCACTGTGTTCAGCTTTGGCCGTCACATCTTCAGAAAGACACAGAGAAACTGAAGAGAACCCAGAGAAGCAATGTTAGCATAGATCAGGACAGCTGATGAGAAGCAGTTGGTAAATTTGCAGAAAAACTCCTTTAGGCCAGCTATTTGGAAGAGTTTTCTGCAAGGATAGTGAAGTACTACAATGGGTTATCTCACAGACTTTAGAACTCCTTTCCTCTCATTTTATGTAAAAAAGGTCTCTCTCTTAATTTTTCAGGAATTTTTCAACAGATCATCTCCCATCACAGCCTGAAGTCTTTTAATGTTCAAAAACATTAAAGAAATGCTATTCCTAAAAATGAAGATTTTGTTTCTTTTGCAGTGTCTTCCTTGTTTGCTTTTTTTTGTTATTGTTGTTGTTGTGAATTTCAGCCAACCTTTTTTTTTTTTCTTCTGCCAGAATGGCTATTTTGGTCCAAAAAAGCCACTTTAAGCATTCTTGAAATGGAACCAGAGGAGACAGCCTGTCCTCCCTGCTCCATCACATGCCTCACTGATGGAGTCATTTGAATAGCGCTATAAACCAACTCTGGGATGCTAATGTGGTGAAGGCATGACCCTATTCCCTTCCTTTCCTGTTACTCAGGGGCAGGAAGGAACAAGTACTAGATTTTCTCCAGGATTAAAATTGTCCTGGAGAAGCATGTATGGAAGGTTCTCTGTGTCCTTCTATCCTGACACATCTCTAACAGTGCAGAAACATTCAGGTCTTTAAAAACCATCTGTTAGGCTACTTGTTTACATTAGAGTTGTCAACAAAAGATCATCAAGTGGTGAATATTTCCTGAAAAAATGGTAAAAAACAAATGAGTACAAAATGTGCTAATGTTTAAATAACAGACTTTTGGAAATTCTGTTTTTTCAGGGCAATTTTTATCATTGTCAATTTGTCTTTTGAGTTGGGCTACTTTCTTTACCTGGCAATTAAGCCTGTGCCAACATACAGGTGAATTCCCTGTATCTTGGATCAAACTCATACTTGTCCTCCTTTGATTACCTGTGTGCATATTATCAGAGTTGTTACCTAGCTCCCAGCACGCAGACATCTTGTAAACCTGTTTCCCCTAATGCTGAGTGCATCGTTTTTTCTGTGTACACAAACTGTTTCAGGCTGACACTGTTGATTCTGCATTTCCAGGTTTACACTGCCTTTACGACCAAACCAAGGAATATAAATGATAGTATGCTTGCTCCTTTCCTTTGTACAATTTGGTCAGGAGCCCAAAAATAGCTAAATCTTGTTGGTTCTAGCAGTGCTTCTAAACATTTTTTTATTATTATTTTCTTCCTGTAGATTATAACACAAGCGAGCAAAAGCAAGCGTGTAAGAAACATGAACTTTACGTGAGTTTCCGAGACTTAGGATGGCAGGTATGACTATAAATGCTGTTTCCTGACGATTCAAATTGAGACAACCTGTTTTACAGTCCCCCGTTATTTACAGTCTGTTTTCTTCATGGTAATTGGTATTCCACTGATGAGAGACAAATTCTTTCAATGCATTTTGTAATGAATCCCTATCACTATTGCTTTACCTTTTTTGGCTGCTGTTCTCTCAATGATTTTGCAAACGTTAATGGCTTTAAGATCTGGATTCATTCACACAAAGATAAATCTGAACTATTATTCAAGATACGAACAAATCTGCAGTAAATGAAACCAAAATCCCCACCGTGAGCAATGGAACTTTCGGAATTCGCACTTGAATTCTCCCAGGTTCAATGTTGTCTACTGCAGGTCAGAGAGATTTCACTGGGGTAGCGTCCGTAGGGAACTAGAGCTTGGATCACTGATCAGTGGACAGATTATAACACCATCAGCAACCTATAACCTAGATATATTGCATATGTAGATAAGAACACAGAGATGGCTGTCTGTGCATTTCACATTTATCTGAATTATTTTAAAACAATTCTCCGTAAGCAGAACAAGTCTACAAGGAGAAAAAGTCTGCTGTCTCTTTAGCGACAGCTCATCCTTTACACATCCAGCTCAGATTCTCATATGGCCTCATTACTCTGCCTGACTTTTTGTAGTATGTTTATCCTCGCAGCAGCCTGAAGAAGTAGGCAGAGACTGTTTTCCCAAGTCTGCAGAGCATAATCGCCCTGTCCGCAGCCACAGAGCAGGCTTGTGGTATTGACCTGAACACAGGCTACTGAACAAGTGAGCTGTTGTCTCTCTGTAGATCACAGATTTTTCCAGCTATCACCAGTTTTTTCATTTTTTGAAACACTGAATTCTGACATGCCCCAAGATGCGCAAGGCACTCAGATCAGTCATTCAAGGTGGCCACAGAGAAAAGAAAATCTATTTTATTCACAAAAAAAAATACTTGAAGAATTCAAAGTTTCAGTTGGAAAGCCAAAGCTGCACTCTACAATATTTGATCAGTGAAATTCAGGGTGAAATGAGATATAAAGAAACAAAACCCAAGAAGTAGGTACTTGATCCTCTTCGCCCTTCCCACAGCACCTCCATTACCTTTGCCTGGCAAAGGAGGAAATCAGGAAACTAAGCACATAGCTTTCATTAACATTTTAAAATATTTTCCCTCCTGGGGTCTTTTGCCCATGCTGTGTTGCTAGAAATATTCAAAATGTATGATTCAGTGGCATTCCAATGGGTAATCTCCAACAACCCTCAGTCTCGTGCAATAATACAATTAACGGTATGCTGAAGCAAGAGGATGCATTTTACTTACTTTTGTTGCACCAAGAAGTGCTCAAGATTTTCAGCCTGGGAAGCAAAGTATTCTGACAAACATATTTGGACCTTTAATTCCCCTTACAGCTGCATTAGTTGGTATTCAGTGCAGATTTCTAAGTTTAATTTAATTTTCATCAGAGTTTTGCATAAACAAAGCAAATATTTTATTTTTTTTTTTTAAAAGTAATTTAACATGACACATTCTGAAGTTCATTTTGTCCTTGGACAAGTCTTAGTTAATTTGATATGGTTTTAAATTCTCTGAGTGAGAGAAAAAAAAATAATAATTGAGTGCGTTTATTTGTTCTTGGTTTAGGACTGGATTATTGCACCGGAGGGGTACGCTGCGTTTTACTGCGATGGAGAGTGTTCTTTCCCCCTCAATGCCCACATGAACGCAACAAACCACGCCATTGTTCAGACTCTGGTATGCCTCTGCCTATGTTGTAGTTGCCTATTTTGCAGTTGTAAGTGTCTTGGGACAGGGGCTGTCTCTTCCTCTATTTGCTAGTATTGGATTTTGATTATTTCTGTGTAAATGATAACCCATTTCAAAGATGTGCTTTGATGATTATGCTGGAGAGAGGATGAACTGCCCAGAGTGGCCTTCTTGGTCGGTTTCTCTCCCACTTCAAATGCAATAACGCTGTGTCATATTACTGGAGAATTGCGCAGACAAGAAACAAAGGGGCCCCCTGGTCCCACTTCCAAGAGTTTTTTGCAGCTTATTGAAGCACCATGTTGACATCTACATGCTATACCTTCCAGAAATGTTGACACTTGGCCACTCTGTGGACCTCTGTTGTCAACTGTTGGCAGAGATACTTAAACCGTAATTTAATGTGAAGCTTTGCAAGCAGATGCATTTGCATCTAAGAAATTGTGTTCAATCGTGCCTGGCTAACAAATGCAATCTATAAATAAGTGTGTTTGGATCTGTTGCTCTCCCTGGTACATGTAAAAGGGGATTTACAGCCAGCTTTTTGCCTCTGCTAGTTCTTACGTTAGTCCTGTGCGTCAACTGGAGCAACCAAAAAGACGATCTTAGTTGAAGCAGCTGGCCAGGCCTCCTCTACCCCAGCAGCATTCAGCTGTGGCTCCGAAAACACAGCACCTACAGAAACTAACACCTTTAGACTATGCTTAAATGCAATGTTGTGAGTCTGATGCCTGGTCATGATTTGTCACCTGAAGAACTGGCTCTGAACATCCTCAGTATTAGCAGAATGATTAAGCAGCAGAGGAATGAGAGATAATACACGAGGAGGGAGTGGGAGTACAAAATCAGAACAGGAAAGGGCTGCCATCCCTAATTAGTTTCTGGAAAGGTCAAGGCACTCGACTGCAATTAGAGAAACATGGGTTTAAGGATCCCTCTGATTTCAACCGATGATAGGAAAGTATCCTGACTACCAGACTACGCTGAGTTGTCTGTCCATGGATGGTGATCTTTTTCTTTGATTTTGACATAAAAACCCTGGGCCTGAAAAACCTTCTCCTTCAGAAATCAGTGCAGCTATTACCCTCCAAGGAAAAAAAAAAAGAAAAAAAAACCCCAAAACACTCCCCCCCCCTCCCCCCCCCAAAAAGGGGGGGGGAAACCACAAACACACAAAGAAAGTTTGGTTTATTTCTGATAGAAAAAAAAATCTGCTAGTGAAAACTGCCAAGTATTTCTACATAAGAGTGACAATTTTAAAGCCTCAGCATGTGCTGAGACCTTTTCCTTTCCATTCAACTTTTCGTTTATGTACCTTCTACAAGTCCAGCCACCAATGCAACATTATTCCTGTATACCAGAATTCAAGTCAGCAAGATTCACAAAAAGAAGGGAAAAAGTCAAAGGCTGGAAATAAACAGAAGAATTGAGGTAAGGGGTTCAGGTGAAGGGGAACAACAAATGTTAGTTGGCAAGGAATAAATTAATGTGCCTAGGAGATGATGAGGAACAGCACATATAGAGTCCTCAGCTGAAAAGAAATAGGTCAGCAAAGCAATAGTTTAGCATTATGCAAACATTGACCAGAAAAGTCGCCAATATCAGTGAGATCCCCAGGTTAGAGTTCCCTCCTGCTATTATGGACTGTTAAATAAGAAGTGGCCCAGTGCTACTTTCTCTTGTGCGTCTATCCTTTCCAAAAATGGTTAATTTCCCATTGTTAAGAACTTTGTGTAGTTTGTCCTATTTTTTAAATTGGATACTGAAATTTTCCCTCCTTTTTATGGCCTTTTTGGAATTGTGTGTCTCCCTCTGCATGTACTGTACATGCATTCAGTTGTGCAGCCAAAAAATCATGAGGCTAATTAAATTTTAACTGCACATAAATTAGATGAGATAACAGTAGTTGAATGCTTTCTGGTTTAAATTATATAAAATTCAGATTTACACAAGGTGTGCACATGGGGATGGCTTGGGAAACAATTATTCATACACCCCACCCTAATCCAAATGTAATCATCTCCCAGCCATACTGATTACACCATTCTAAAAAAGCCCACTCTTTGGGTTGGGAAGTGATTGTTCTTTGGTACCCCTCCAAACTTTACTGACTCATTTTTTTTTCTTTTGTAACAAGAATAGGAGAAATGCTGGGCCAGTACGTCTCTCTCTCTTCTTTTTCTGAGACTGAACTTAGGCAGACAGACAATACAGGCGCATATAACTACAAGACAGACTGCATTTAACGAATTTTATAAGCTTTCTTCTCTGCTTTTGATTCCCACCGCGCTCTGAACAGGCATTGGAGTAGAACTGACCTCATGGGCATGGAAGTCAGTGGATTAGCAGGTCAAGTAGCCCTGACTTCCAGGCTCACTCTTGAAAAGGCTGTGAGGATGGCTGTCTTGCAGGGCTAGCAGGGCCATGGAGCTCCCAGCTGGGGTGGCAGGGGCTGGTGGGACCAGGAGTTACGGCAGGGCAAACATCTGCCTAGACGAGGCACAATCATTCTTTTCTCCAGCGCTTTGCTATTCATTTGTTAAACTGTTTTTAAATGTGTGTCTAAACCCTTACCAAACTGCTACTTCAGGATTTATTATTGCTCATTTCAAAAGACCTTCTCATGGTAACAGTTATGTAAAAATCGTTTCCTGATAGACTGTTCTCTGTTGTCTGGCAAAGGCTCTGGGCTTATATCACTGCAAGACAGATGGCTCTAACAGATTTACAAAGACTTAACATACAAATGAAACCTATTACTGCTGAAGTCTTCATCCATGCCTTAATAATCTCTTGCCCTCTCTATTACAACTCCCTCTTTTCTGGCCTCCCCAGTTTCCAAGTCTTCAGCATGTGTAGAATATTACATCCAACCTTCTTTCGAGTACAAAGAACTTGTATTTCCCCCATTTTCAGATATTTCCACTAGATCTCGTTGGTTCTGGGATGCTGTTCAAACCTCTTTTCCTTCTCTTTAACCTTTCATTGATATATTTCAGCCTAGTGTACATAATGCCTTCTCTGCCTCAGCCCTTTCCCCAAACCTTCTGTCCAGCTGGCACCCACCTTATGAATTGATTTTGACTTCAGTGGAAGTAGAATTAGATCCACGGATACCTAGATAAGACCTTAAAATACACTCACGCTGCCTGAGAACCCACATCTTACTGTTTCACAGGCTGAAAACAGTTTCAGTATGAGCCTTTGCCTGCACAGCCTTTGCTGTCCGCAGCAGGACTTTGCTCCACGCTGAGACCCTGCCACGGGAAAGCATTTTAACACGTGCTGGGGTCCTGGTGAGACCCGGGACTGAGCCTGTGCTTCGTGTTAAGCACTGTCCTCAGCAGAGATGGTACTGACATTCTGTTTAAGTGTTTTCCTGCGCAGCCGCCTAACTCCAACTCTTTTCCAAATTTCATCTGAAACCCAACTCTCTGCCTTGGCCGCTCCTCCTCATTTATCTCTCCATCTGCTCTTATTGTATAACTCTGCCTGCGCGATTGAAATCAGAGCAACGTTCTGGAGGTAAGCTGTGCTTTAAAGTTGCTAACCGAGGAAAATCTGCGACCACAGCACTCTCTGAATTGCAAAGACATGTTTTGCACTGACGTTGTCCTTGTACCTCTCCGTTTGATATATGAGCTATGTATTTATCTGTCTTTCAGGTTCACTTGATGTTCCCTGATCATGTACCAAAGCCATGCTGTGCACCAACAAAACTGAATGCAATCTCCGTGCTCTACTTTGATGACAGTTCCAATGTTATTTTAAAAAAATACAGGAATATGGTGGTGCGTTCATGTGGCTGCCACTAGAATAAAAAAAAAATAATCTAAAGCAGAGGGTTTTATTCAGGATTGTAATAAAGTCAAGATATGAGCCTTGCTGATGAAAAGGCAGTCCTAAATTTATTCCATTTCATGTCATCTCTCATTTAAATGTACAGTATAATGTATATAGTAGCTTTTATTTATTTAAAAGTATATAGTTTCTTTTGTATGAGCAAAATTTCAGAACCATTTATTTTATGGGTCACCTCACTATGCAGCAGAACTTCACAAACTAATTTTTCAATTGACCATACTGGAATCTATTTCACTCCATTTCAATATTTTAAAGTAAAGCCTTTGTATAGATTTTTTTAAAGCTAGAAACTCCAGAACGTCTGTAACTGTTTCGTATTGTTAAAGGAACTAAAATACATTTGGTTAAATTGTGCCAATGAAAACTGTGGCGGGGTATTTATTTAGAAAAAGGCACAGAAAAAAACTAAACAAAACGGCTTGGCAAAACATATTTTTTCTTTTAGAAGAAGTTCTGCTCCATTAGAAAAAGTGAAATGTTGAACAGTGCTTAAGTAAATAAATAGTAGATAGCAAATAGAAGTGAAAAGATTGCACATAATTGTTATAACTATTTTCTTTAGCAAGATGAGTGTAACTGGAGGAGTATGTTACTTCTTGGCTTGTGGGCTGCAGAGTTTGCAAAAGGCTCAAAGCTTCAGGAATTCTGTGGAGACAGACTCTCGCCTCTATCTACAACTTTCCAAGTTAACACTAAAAATTGAACTACAACATTCTTACCTCAAATCATATCAGTCTATTACCTATTACACTGCTCCAGCAAATATTTTTATAATAACAGCACAAGGTAAAATCAAAGAGAAAACACACACAAGCTTTCCCATCACATATACAAGTAACTGTATACACAAAATATACAGAAGAGAGGGTATGGAAGGACTTTTTATTTAGCTCCCACATTTGGATGTGTTTTCTAAGCGTGCGAGGGAGGGCACAGGAGATGCAGAAGTTGTCACCTGTTTAATTGCAAATATTGTCCCTGATGGTGGCTGTTTTCAGGCAAAGATGAAAAACACCTCTCATAATGAGCCGTTGGGTAATTTGCAGCCTACTGTCGGTCCCATCTGCTTTTCTATCAGGGGGAGATTGGTTTAAATCATGAGACTTAAGATGGGATATCTTTCATTTTTTTAGCATTAACTATTGTAATTTTGAAAATTCTTAAATCCATTAAATAATTTTTAATCTCCCTAAATTTTTGACCCCAAATGAAATCTTGTGGTTGTGAATTGCACAACTAATTACAGATTATCATTCCCACCACCACTACCCATATGTTTATTTTGAATTAATCACATCTAATGTCTTTGGACACCCTTTGTTTTAGTGTTATGAAAATGGGGAAATAGAAACTCTGTTTTCTCTTTATTACATGGCTAATTATAATATATGCTTTTATCATTCATTTCCTTGATTAAAAATACTTCAATTAAGCAGTTCTCAGAGAGTTGTTAAAAAATGAATAGGACATATCAGTTTCTCCTTAAACGGTCTATTCATGTAAACTCTTACTGCTCTGGTTATTTAAGGCATATTTCAGAAAACTCAGATTATTATGGACTGATAAAATCAGCGTGTGCGTGTGACTGTGTGTATGCATGTGAATGTGCAACTGTCTTTTTTGCAGAAACTAATTTATTTTATCTTGCTATTGGAGTAATACATAAATCCTTTTTATGCATACACTCAGTTTTTTTTAAAAATTAACAGTTCTAATTTCAGTCTTGGGAGCTCTTTTCCCTTAATACAACAGTTCCATTTACACTTCCATCTCTATTTTATACTGACATTACCTACATATCTACGTTTAGTTGCAGTTCATGCACAGGGGTGCATTGCAAAATATAATGTCTCCAACTGAATTACCGTTCTGGAACAGTTGAATTCCTGGGTTGTTTTCAAATAACTTACTGGTTTCTGTATAAATTGGGTAGGTGGATATGCTTTTTTGAACTCGATTTATTCTAAATGGAATTTGATGGAAACTAAATTTTGGGTACATTAAGTAATATATTTTTAAATAATGGTGTACCATTTTGAGAATAAGAAACTGAAGATTATTGTTATATTATTCTTTAAAATATGCTGTTGGAATATATTTCTATATTTTGAGACATAATAAACCTGTAATACTATTTTATTCTGCTGTGATTTTGCTTCTGACACACATGACAAAATGACACTGACTTCATATATTCTTTTAAAGGTAAAAGCAAGACACCATCAATAACTATGGATAGATTTTGTTGTGGTTCATTTTTCAGTACAGACATTTTGAAAAATTACTTTTATTTTGTTCCTTTGTAAAGTGCAGCTGGTGAACCATCTACACTATTAATAAAAATCATGTCTTCAAGTCATACCTCCAAATGCTAATACTCAACTCAAATTATATCAGAAAGGAGAAATAATTTTAAAAATTCTTCATAAATCCCTAACAGGTCATTCATCTGTTTGAAAGGAAGGATAGTGGCACCACACCTTCTGCATGCTCTGGATAAGTGTATATATGTGTGTTTTTATTCAAACTTGTTCAGGTAAGCCCTTCTCCACTAGTACCTAATACAGGGCTTCTTGTTCTTTTGTTGGGTCCTATCAAATACCTGTTATTTTATATATATTTATACATAAATATGTAAGGTGTCCAGGGAGACTTTACTGCAGCCTTCCAGTATCCGAAGGGGGCCTACAAGAAGGCTGGAGAGGGACTTTTTGCAAGGGCATGTAGTGATAGGACAGGGGTAATGGCTTCAAACTGGAAGAGCGGAGATTTAGATTAGATATCAGGAAGAAATTTTTCACTCTGAGCGTGGTGAGGCACTGGAACAGGTTGCCCAGGGAAGCTGTGGATGCCTCATCCCTGGAGGCGTACAAGGCCAGGCTGGCTGGGGCTTTGAGCAACCTGGTCTAGTGGGAGGTGTCCCTGCCTATGGCAGGGCGGTTGGAACTAGATGATCTTTAAGGTCCCTTCCAACCCAAACCATTCTGTGATTCTATGATAATATATACACACACATATATAATGTAATGTCTATATAATTATATTAAATTATCAAATATATACCCATATCTATAGCTATATCTATTTCTATAGTTAGGAAGACCATTCCATTATCATTTAGGACACAAGAGCTTTGTTCTTTTTAAATTTTTTTAAGCTTTCTGCATCCTTAACAACTGGAAAGAGCCTAAAGGACTGAAAACCAGAAAAACAGAAGCAGTTCTGAACAGAACAAATTTTACATTATGGGTAAGAGCTCCTCAGTCTTTAACTTATTCACAGTCTTAATACCATTGCTGCAAATCCTGGGCCAAAATGAAATGTTTACAGGATGTTACTAGTGACCACTTCTATGGCTTAGGAGTACTCACCCAGTGGAAGTCAGAGTTGAGAAGTGAATATTATTGCAGCAGTGATTTCATTTCCCTTTAGAAGTGTGTTGTTCTCCAAGCGTGATTTTGATGTCCAAGACAAGGTGAGCCCTGATTCACTGAAGTGTGGAGCATTTATATGTTCTCTGATGCGCTAAGCTGTGCACCCTTGTAACAGTCTTCCTTCAGACAGACCACTTGATGGGCATCTCTTCTTTATCTGGATGCCCATTTCCACAAAGTATTTATAGGGTCAAATTTGTCTGATTTTGGCCAATTAATTAGGGAGTAGGGGTGGGAGACACTTGCTGACAGTCAAAACCATACCTGTTTTTGCATTAGTCTTTTTTTGATACAGGATCAAGCTAAACATTAAATTCATATAAAGCTGTCTGGTAGCCGAAAACATAGCAATACCTCCGATCAGTACAAAACTCAGCTAGAGAGACCTCAGACAGACATTGGCATGGATGCCTTCAAACAAAAAGGATGATCATTCCTCGTTCTGTATCTGTCTGAAGGGCTGTCGTGATTGACATGTCCTTTACAACCCCGTGACTCTGGCAGCTGTAGCAAAAGACACCTTTAAAATAATGTTCCATTGCTGAAAAATTTTACTGGGATGTTTAATTTGGATGTGACGCTTTCAGAAACTTTTTGTTATCGTGATGGGATGTCAGACACTTCCATTTTGGAATATAATTTTCTTTACCATTTACTTAGAAAAGGTTGGCTTGCTGACTGCGTATTTCTGGGGGTTTTTTGTCAGCTCCTCTTTTGAAACAGTTTCATCATAAATTGACTTTGACTCAAAGACGGTTAAAAAAAAGGTTTAGGCTTGTACTCACAAGATTCCAAATTGTTTCAGCAATAACAAAAGGATTCTAGTAACCAGGACTTTAAAATTATGTTCTTTGCGATCTCTACCAACTTTTCTGCACACACATTCAGCTGTGCATAAGGAGAATCTGACATGTGGTGCCTGAATGATGAACAAGCCACATGTGAATAACACAGCATTATCTTTTACTATCTCATCTGCAGTCACAGAACTTGCAAACTGTGATTTACAATGTGTTACTGAATTCTTACTCACATGGCTTGAGCAAGAGCTTGATTAAAAACAAAAGAAAACTAAACTAAAAATCCAACAAAAAGCAGCGAGAGGAGGTTTTCCTGCCATCTTAATTCAAATAAATCAGCACCAAACGTGGTACATGAGGGATTGGGAATCTCATGTGAATTAAATGGGCCTTTTGTATTCTGCTTTCCATATTTACAACACATGACACAGACGCTTCTCCTGACTGCTATATTTCTAGCTAAATACTTTCTGTTCTGTTCCTTCACTTTTTTGCTTCCAGATGGGCACCATCAATTATTATTATTAATATGAATGAACATATTTTCATTGCTTTAGCAGATGTTAATGCTTTACAAAAGAAGCATGTGTTGCTACTTCACAGGTACACAAAAGTGGAGAGACTTGCCTTAGAGAAAAGTGGATGAGACGCAGTATAGGGGAGACAACCAGATCTCCAGTGTCCCAGTCTCCTGTGCCACACTCTTGGTGGAGGGTTGCATATGCTTGACACTCCTGTCCCTGAAGCTCATAACTTTAATGGATGATAAGCAATCTTAGGGGTTACCCGGACCTGTACTTTGCATTTACCAAGTGCTTTTCCAGTTTCATGGTTGTTTGTGGAAATCTGTGCAGTGAGTGATAAAATGGAGGCACGTGCAGGGTGCAGACCACACCTTTCCTTACGTGGGGTTGGTTATATTTTAAAGCTACTTCTATGGAACCAACCAAGACCTCCTTGAAGCAGATCTTGGAGCACCTTTTCAGCAGCATCGTAAATCTGCACCAGTAGAGCTGAAGGCAGTGACGCATCCCTCCCTTTTCTTCCTTACATTTTCCTCCCACTCAGTGGGGAGTTCAGCAATGCGTTAAGACTGAGACTGTGTTAATATCTGTGTAGCAGGGGATCTCAGGGCAGATGTTGGCTGCAGATATAAGAGCAACATGTTTTCTAGGGAACAGCTCTCTCAGAGAATAATATTAAAGCCGAGATGTGGGAGAAGGATCTTCTCTGTATAACTTGTCCTGGTCTTGTATAACTTTTTCTAGGTCTCCAACTGACTTGTGAGCAGAAACGCTTGTTACAATGAGAATACTCTGTAATTAAGTTGTGAGGAGAAAACTTGGAGGGGGCTCTTTCTGGCGTCTCTGCCCCTCATAAGTCCTTCCACAAGGGAGAAATCCAGGCTCAAACCTGGAGCTACTAAACTGCTCAGAGATCAAAAGTTGGACAAGATGTGGTGGAGAAACATGGCACGTACATCAAACTCCCTAAACTGATCTAATTGGAAAACAAAGCTTTTCGTGCCTGATTATTTTCTTGGTTGCTGAGCTGTCTCGTATTAACTTGCCACAAGAAAGTGTGTTCCCTTTTATTTGGGCCAATTATACATCCACCACTGGGATTCCTTTCAAAATTAGTGTTTCTCTCTTAACCTCTGAAACGGCTCTTTTCAGCCTTCTCTGCGTGTTATCTGTTTTATTATTCAAGACTAACAGCTCCCACAGGGAATGCTCTTTCCTGGACTGTGCTGGAGGGATGGAACAATGACAAGACCTGCCAAGTCGGTTACTTCTTTAATTGGGATGTTAATCTTTGAGGAATCTTTTTGCTCACTTTTTCTTTCTTTTTCACACGCATTTGTGATTTTTCTTGGTTTGCTATCATGGTATGAATTCTTGTGGATAAAGGTATGTAGGCAAGTGCATAGAGTTCCGCAAAACCTTCCTGTAAAAAGTATTCGTGCATTTAGGAAGAAACAAAACATCATAATTGGTTTCCTCTTTAACAATGGAATTGATATAGCTAGTAAAAAATTTGGATTCCGATTAAGGAAACAATTTTTAGCAAACTACTGAGCCTGCTTACATTTCATGTTTTGAAATCTATTAATCTAGTTAAAATTAAAGACTTGCTAATTAGCAGGACCTACATTGCTTACCTCAGGACATATATCCAAGGACCAGATTTTGATTCTCAGATACATTGGTGTAAATACAAAATCTATCAACATTAACAGTGCCCTTGAAATACTTGGAAACATATTTCTGATTCTTTCTGTTTATCCATATTGGACAGTGAGGTAACGAGAACGTTACTCACGCTGCAATACAATTAACTGCTTAATTCTCAATATTCTTCTTATAACCAAACCCTTACGCTTTTACTTTTTCCTCTCACCCATCCACAACAAAAAAACGGCTGAAGGTCATGACAAAATTCTGAGGAAAGAATTTTGCACTTCAGACTGAATGCGGAAATTCCCAAACTTTGATTAGAAGCTTTAATAAAGATCACGAAAACAGTTTTTTTAAAAAGTTTTAAAAAAGACCATTGCTGGTCTGCAGAGCCCACACCTGTGCTGTGGAAGTGGCCACCGGGGCAGGGGAGCTCCGGCAGTGTCCATACCTCTCAGAAGACCCATCAGCCCGGCAGGGGCTGTGACTGTGGGGCGCCGACGTACCCTGACGAGGAGCCAGCAGCCCCGGGGACTGCGAGTTCCCACATTTGTGGAAAGGAGCCTGGAAGCTGCAGGGTTCCCTTCTCTGACACAGTCCAGACACGAGGGCCGTCCGGGAGCTCTGCATCTTAGTATCCGAGGCAGGGAAACACGAGAGGTGTCTCGCAGAACGGCGCACGGTAGAGCCTGCTGGAAATGCCTGCATTTAATCAGAAAAGTGATTAAAGATAGGGCTCTTATTTCAACAACAGAAAAGTAGTCATTGTGAAATTCCCACACTGGCTAAAATTTCTCCCGACATTTCTGAGTGAAGCTTCACTGACATTTTCACAGAGGTTTGCTCATTTTTGGCAGGAAAGAATTTGACCCCTCTCTTCAATCATGTTACACCCCATTTCCATTGACTGTCTCTAAGTCTTTTACCATTCTCTTAGTTTTTTCCCATGATGTAAATACACACTGCAGTAGAAGCTGTAGTGTTCCTCTGGATTTACTCTGGAGTAACTAAGTAGCATTGCAAAATGCTTCCTACAATGTTTTCCTCTCACTCCTCTGTGTCTTTCCCCTTAACTGACCTCTGATGAAAAGCTGTAAGAAATGAACCAAATAACAATTGTCAGGCAGGAATCAGGTGACATGCATGTATTTACATTTTTTTAATTAGGTAACTAAATGTAATACACAGCTAATTCATCCCTCTCCTTACAGTCATTAGTTACAAGGCACTAGCCTGACTCCAAGCCCTGTGGCCCATCAGCCTTCCAGGAGAGCGGTCTGCTTGAGCATTCAAGGAATATCAGGCTAATCAAGCTGTTTCAGCTCATAAATATGATTTTTGCAAACTTTTAAATGCATTGCTCCACTAGAAGTTTACTCAATACAGTAACGTCCTTCAGAAAGATACTGAAGTGCACCAGGAACGGTGACGTCTTCCATTAACATACCTGGATCATGATGAGGACACCTGTCCCAGTTGGATTTTCATTATGTATATGTACATTCTTTATATTTCAGATATTAAAAATGACACTATGGCTTTTCTAGAAAGGAGGAGGACTCTGTCAGACAGTAAAACTCATCTGTGGTTTTTTTCTGCTTAATGGTTCTGTCTTTTTCTCTATAATCTAGTTTCCATGATTCTCCAAAGCCTGCAGAATCCATCTCACTTGTCATATCAATTACTGCAACTAGCTTTCCTGTGGACTACTCTAATTTCATGCATTTCTAATCACCCATTTGCTATGTGGGTAATTACAATGCTCATTTACATGCAACCAGATGTTTTGGTAATTATGTTCTTGTTTGCTCATTTTCCCACCAACATCAGCTTTTCCTCCTTCACAGTCACACTTTAGTCTTCTTACACTGCAGAAAATTTAGTATTCTGTCTATGAAAAGTTGGGAAATCTCCATTTTTTTCCCTTAGAAAGAGAAAAGGAAGTGTTTCTAAGGCTACTTCTATGTGACACAGAACAACAGTTCTATGTAGATATTTGAGCTAATCCTGCTCCAGAGGCAGTGCAATTGTATTACTGCGTATTTCCAAGTTGTTTGCAATACCAGCAGCGATTCAGTCAGAAACTATACCTTCACATGGAAGTACACTATAAGGTGTCGAAATACATAAAAAAGTTGATCATTCAAGAGTCTCTGAAGTGAGCCGGTAAGATCCAAATGAGTTTGCAAAAGTTTGTGAATGGCAATTTGAAGTATATGTTTTTCTGTGCATTTCCCCATTGATGTGAACAGTGCACGCAAGCCAAGGCATGGAATCAAAGGGTCTTTCAGTGAGTACATTTTTGTAACGTGTATTCAGTGAGATGCTGAGCATCAACTCACGTTGAAATCAACTTTCAATTTACACTTGGGGTTTACTTTCTCTTGAGCCTGACTTGTATGCTTTGGTTTCCTGTAGACCCTCAGCTGCCTTCAAAGTTCCGATATAATAGCACCATCTTCTGACTAACGTCCTGTCAGGAGTACTTCTGAGTATTTTTATCTTTGGTTCATTGCATCTCTGAGGGTTCTACATTTGCAAAAAGGTGACTGCTCCCCTGCTTCATGCAGTGCTCCAATGACGCAGTGAAGTGGTTAACCGCGCTAGATACTGAGCAGTACAATCATCTGTGCAGAGCTGAGAATTCCTTAACTTTGGCAGCCTGATATTGAAATGTATGCACATTTCCAATGAAAATGCCGAGAGAATTAAATGAAAATAGAAAATGTTCCGCTGACATTTTTGATGCTGGCTCAGTTTTGTATGAGTAAGAGCCACTGACAGCACTTGTCTTCTCAACCTCTTCCAAGGTCAAGATTGTATGCTAGACATTTTCAAGAGCCTACTACAGTATGAATACAGTCCAGCTAGGAAAGTTTTAACCTTATTTAACCTGTGCTGTGGTATGCACAAAGATGTAGATCTTCAAACCAATAGAAACAGCTGATGCTATTTTCCTAGAGGAGTCCATTTCTATAATCTTCATATCATACCTACTTTAACTCTTGGCTATGTTCTAGCATATATGGGTCCTTTCTTCCCATTTTTGCATGGCCAGTAAAGAAAAAACAGTAATGACTGGTAGCTGACTATCAAAACTATTCAGGCAATTAATTTTGGAAAGGCTGTGGATTGATATTTGAGGGCACATATCCAGTTCATTTCATATAAATTATTAAAACCTAAGGTACAGTTTCAAAGGCATAAAACCAGAGTCATGTGCTTCATTTGTATAAGAGAAAAAGAAGGGCTGAGAAGTTCTGGATCGTTTCCCTGCTTCTGTCACTGATTCACTATGAAACTTTGGAAAACAGATATTCCATATCTATGTGTATTTGTCATGCATTTATAAAGGACAAGCGAAATGAATCAGGTTTTTTGAGACATTTTGACATCCCAATCTGTTGAGCAGAGTAGAAATAGTGCTATTTTTTGGCATTAGATGTTGTTAGTTTTTTTCGGAATTCTAGTCTACCACATGCTTTTTTTTGCGATAGGCCAAGATTTTCAAAGATACGTTTTCCTTGTTCAGTTCTAATTTGTAATACAATACTAACAACATTTATCAATATCACAGCAGAATTTAGAGGATAAATACCTTAACTCCTTTAGTCATTACCAAAGGAGGTTATTCGCCCAGGCTATCCACCTTTTTGTATTATTTCCTTTCAAGTGATTTCTCCAGTCTCTGAAATGTTAATGTTCTTGTTCTCTGAATTTTCTACATATTGTTAAAAAATCTGACAAAAGCAACGGGCAGAACTGATGGCTCACTGGAACTGAGAGGAATTTTCTTTAATTAGTGGCATAGTGGGATGATTCATTGAACTGTAGAACTCTTTACAGAGGTTTGCATGCTAGTGCAAGGTGCAGGGCAGTAGAGAACTGAAATAAATGCTTAAATATACATTGCAGTTGTGTTGATCTTTCTTTCCCTGATGACATTGATCTATGAGTGAATAAGCCAGACAGAAGTACAGGTGGTTGTAGTAATATTCTTTACTGTATAGCTCCATTGGGATATTTATTGAGTGTCACTAGAAACTGAAGGGTTTGGGGCTTACACATACTCAGTGCCATCTACAATTTTTCACTTTGGAAGCATATCTCCAAAATCATGATGAACTTGCTGAATCAGAATACTCACTGCTACCATTTCTGCATGTATTTTCAGACCAAAAAAAAGGTAGATGTAACTGTAGACCTCATCTAAAAGGTCATGAGAAAGAGGAGAACTATCCTAAAATAGCTTGGAGCAAGAAGACTGTGCATTCAATTAAAATACTGGTGAGGTGATATCCCCAGATGGGTTTAGTTCTTGTTTTAGTTTCTAGCTATACATATTTGTTTCATCTCCTGCACAACAAATGGTAGACTCAGAACATCCTGAGGGACCAAAAGCCCTTAAGGAAGAACATAGATGGCCCAAGAAACATTCTTGTCTTAATTTTCTTCTTAACTTTTCAGTCTCTAACCCTGTTTACACTGGTGAACTGTAATGTATATTCAATACATCTACATTAGGGATTCTATCATGCATATCCCCTCAGTATCTGAGCACTTGAAGTGCAACCCCACCACCACCACCATCACCAAGGTCTCCAATCTGCACCTCTGTCTATTGCACTAGCACACATTAGGTCATTTTCTTGTTGAACTGATGATCGATAACTGTCCATTTCCATACTAAGGCTTGTTTGACCAGTTACTTTTCTGACCAGTCTCTTGTTTCTTAGCACATGTGTCCTCATGCTAGCTGTCAAGATGCCAACCTTGCAGGCAACCTTGTTCGGCTGCCTGCTCTTCATATGAATATCTCTGTACTTTGTCTAATCACAGTTCTCCACGACCTGATCCACAAATCTGCCCCTCATTTCCTTCAAATTGCTCTTCAAGCTATGCTTTGTAGAGAGAAAAGGTAAGGTGGGTTTTGGGCAGTACAAAGTTCAAGAGAGGACAAAGTTGAGGAAATGCAACATCATCTCTTATTATACAGAGAGTGGCAATGAAGATGTCAATTTTGCTGCAGTACCATCTGTTCTTTTAGGTCAATGTGTTATAAAATACCCCATAATATTTATGAAAACCTATTTTTGTATTTATATAAGTCATGATAATTTTCTCTTTACTGATTTTACCCTTCCCAGAATCACCATTTGCTCTGCCATCTTTCATTTTTCTCCTCACATGCTATTGTTGCAAAATGGTTTTAGATATCTATTTGTTAGCATATGTTCTCAGTATTTGCATATCTGTGTGTCTTTCCATGTGATGTTTATTGTTCTTGTACTTTATTTGCATGTATAAATAAAGAAAATGTCCTGTTGGGATAAGATTGGCCTTTGAAAAGCTTATTAGCCTTTTTTTTCACTCAAACTATTTCAAATAAGCAATGTGCTGTTGAGTGCAACAAATTGGTTTATGGACTCAGCATACTGCTGGAAAGGCCAGGACACAATGTGATGGTCCCAAACTCTAGATTTTGCTTTCAGCTTTCTGAATTCCCTGGAAGACAGGTAAAAGTCAGGTGGGAAAAGCCCTATCTCTCTGGATGATACATCCGTGCTTGGCTGATTTGTGGCTTCTCCCAGAGAGTGTATGCAGTGTACTGTGTTCAAGAGTACAACAAGACATGTCCCTGAAGGGCTGCACATGTAGCACGTGGTTTAGGGCTCCCCTGTCCTCCTTCACGCAAGTTTTGCTCTTATTTTGGGATTGTTGAGCACAGGCGTTCAGTGCACATGTATCAGTTCCAATTGACATTGTCAAAAGGGAGCAGTGTCTTTGCATGACAACAATACTGCTTGGGCCATATTTTGTTACTACCGTATATTACTTTGCTTTGAGATGTTGTGCATAAGATTCAAAGCTTCGGTCTCTGGGCTAGATCTGCAGCTGGTGCATTTTGGAGCTGCTTGATTATATTTGACTGATATCACCTGGAGATTTGACACTCCCATCTCACTGCAGCTGTGAAAGATGAAGATTTCCCATGTCACGGCACACTGTGACAGCACTGTGCACACAGAAAGGAAACCTGGATCTGGAATTTATTCAACAGCCAGCATGTATCTCAATGATAAGTAATGGAAAGATGCAAAAAGCCCAGATTTTAGTCCCATGGGTTGTACTGGCTAGTCTTTAATTTCTATGATTTCTAAACTTACTTTCTTTGTTTGTTAAAAAGCTATATATGTTATAAGTTAACAATTTTACTAGATGATGGAAATCTGATTAGAATCACAGTATAAACTTTTTTCCCTCTTTGGCTCCCATGAATTTTCCTGTTTTATTGCTGTGGAAATAGGTTTAGAGAAGGTAGAATCCCTCCTCTTATGTTTTTTTTACCTGTTATTTAGAATTTTTCTCGCTTCTCAGGGCTTGGACACCCACAGGAAGATATGATTAATAATAAATTAGAATGCACGAAAATGCATAAAGACATGATTCTCTGTTGTCCTTTTGGCTACCACATTTGTGCTGTGACCGCTGTACTTGCATTTTAAACTTCTTCATGAAGGCCTGAAGAATAGGTAGAAGTATGAGAATGGCAGACTCTGCAGGCTTTGCTGGGTGCTCCTTGGGGGTTTTGCCCAAGGAGGATCTCAGGAAGTGAGAGAAATCTACTCAAGATTTGGATGAAAGTGCCTCATGGAAGATAAGACACTACAGATTAGGTTTTTTATAATTTCTTTCTTAAGAAGCAGGAAACAGGATTGTATGAGAGTATGTTAATAAAGGAAGCACTATAATTTATATAATTCAAAAATGATTCATAGAAAGATCTTTTCCATCCATTTCTTCTAGCACTATAATAATAATAGTTATTAGAACAGACTGCTCTGAGAGAACTTGTGATGATCATAATGACAATCAGTCTTCTAAGAAAGGTCTAGCTGAGTACTACATAATATGGTATGTAGTCGTAGACTGCAGTTGGAGTCAGGAGTCACTTGTAAAACGCAGAAGTTATTACAGCATTTACAATTATCCTTGAATGGTTTAGAAATATAATGGCTAAAATTCTCAAAGATACCTAGGCAAATTAGGGACTTTCATCACATTTTCAACAGTATCTTTGATACGAGGAGTTAGAAATCTCAAATTGATCTAGGAAACCAAATGCTATTTAACTGCTACAAAACCCATCTTCATTCAAACATAAATTCAGAAAAATATTAACTTAGGGAGCATTGAATCCTTAAGTTGCCTAAAGTCTAATTTCTTCTAGTGAAGTTCCCTAAAAGTGCTTAAATACCTCCCCTTGAGAGCTCTAGGACTGGCTACACTTGCTTAGCAGCTAGACGCCATACACTTACAGCAAAGCCCAGGCAATCCCTACCTGTTTCCGTGGCTGGTTCAACGGGCTGGTGTGGAAGCATAACCTGACTTAACTACTGGGTGCCAAGGTCCCACCCTATGCCAAAGTCCCAACCTCTCCCTTTCAGAGTTTGTTTGGCCCTTTCTGTGCTGAGTCATTTCAGCATACAAATCCAACAGAAAATGGATGTGAAAAAGGCAGTTGTTTCCTTAGCACACTCAGGGCTCAGGGCAATGTTGGTCAAACACTCAAGTTAGTGTAGCAGGAAAGGTAGGAGCAAAAGGTGGGCAGGACGATCAGCTGGCTCAGATTTCTGTGGAAACCCAACATCAGAGCATGCTGAACTAGACCACATGAAAAACACAGGAATGAAGACGTTTCCTCCACCCCAGTGGTTGTGAAGGTTCAGTTTCCAGTCATTTAAACTGTGGAAGATTTGCACTTTTATTTTTTCATCTGTCCCTATTTGCTCATGAGCTGTTTAAGTTGGGCTGCTTTTTGGAGGCCAAATCACCTGACCGTATCACATGAGCTTCTGCACATCAAGGATTGTCTCTGTGGTAGCAGCTGACTCAAGAACAGAAGTGGACACTGCCAGATCTTCCTGGGACCTAGCTGAGCATCCAGCCCAGCCTACACTCTCCTACGGGAGTCTGGGCAGCCACTGTCATCTTCCACCCATGGACTATTCCTGCAGCTCCTCCTTGTCCTCTCTGCTTTCCCAGGTACATGGCCTACAACCTGTCATTCTCAGCTATATATGCCTTAACTAGGTATTACAAGGTGGCTTTTGGTTCTGAAGGACATTTTAGGATAAAGTGGTCTTAATATTGTCTGACAGAATTGTTGTTCTTTCAGTAGCATACTTAAATCTTTGTGTAGGAGAGAAAATATGCTTATGATTATGAGGGTCATTACCTTAATGGCTGAAGAACTCATGTGGGAGATGTGGGCTGTAATCCCCTCAAGCTGCTCTGAACCCCACGTTACCGCATCTTGGTCTCTTAACACTCAGCTTTTTAGGTAAAAGGGAACACTGACGTGATTACCTTTTACCACCAGTACTGCATTTTATGCCTAAGACTGCAAAAATATTAGTTCACAAAGGAATTCATGGCATGAATTCCAGCTACATGGGGCCTTCTTCTCTGGAAAATCTTCCAAAACTGTTTTAGCAGTATCTGCTCATTAGCTAAGCCAGTTCTCCATTCAGCTTCTGGACCCCAGAGACAGCAACTTCACTCTTGCTGAGCACTCTTGCGGATGGTGAGATATGTAAACCATCGGGGCCGTGGTGCTCAGCTTTTTGATGACTGTACCCTATACAGACCAGGGCCCTGGCTGGAAAGAGGACTTACACTTTTAAGTCCCTTAGAAGCTTTTGAAAGTATCATTGCCTGCCGTATTAGCCGAAAAATGTTTTATACAGAATGTGATACTCCCCGGTTGCTTCAGGATATGTAATCTGGACTCTGAACCCTGTGGTCACTGTGAAGCCTCCCATTCACAGACATGTTAAAGAGATGTAGACCAAGAAAGCTTTCTGCATTTCTCTAGTGAATGTAATGTGAGACCCTCACATAGTAGCTGATCTAATTTTCATCAGGCTCAGCTCACTATTTTGGGGATCTCACTGCAGAAAAGAAAGGAATTACTTATACAAATGTATTGCAGCAAACAGCTTAAAAGTACAGTAGCTTTTTCTCCTTGTCTTGCATTGTTAGCTTTCATTCTGTTCTACAATTGCCAGTTAAAATTGTGTTTTCCATGTGACTGAAGGAATTTTTTTGTGACTGCAGTGCTTGAGAATTGTCTATAACCAAAAAATAGTAAGACAATGCACAACAGATATGCAAATACTCACAAAAACTTTGTCCATTTGCTTCATCTAGACCTTTGAAATATATCTCATAAAGCAGGGTGGCAATTTTAGTCACCCTAACTATGTCTACTCTAACTTAAACAAGGACAGGGCATGGGTTTGTCTTGTTTCTGTGTCCATCCTGTTGTCCATCTCCAAACTGCTGGTTAATAGTTGTTACTATTCTCTCTGGACAGAGTTTTGGCCTGTCCTCGTTAGCACTCTCTGATATCGAGGCTCAGTTCTGGGATGGTATGGGCTAGGTGACTCTTCCCAACAGGCAGTAAGGGTGAGGCCACTTTGCTTGGGAAGACTGGAGTGGACTAAGCTCTATGGACATGCACCATGCCAAACCAATTGTCCTTTGAGCCACAGGGTAAACCCTGAGACATTTTCTTCATTAGTATGGATATAGTTTCTGCTGACAGAAGGAGACAGACTCACCTTCGGAACGAAAAGAGCGTTCAGCAAGGATAAGACCTTTATTTCAGCCAGAGAAGACTGGTCTGTCCAGACTTCTCAAATAGCAGAGTGCAGAAAGAGTACCCAAGTGAACATGGCCATTTGACAATAGGCCATTTTATTTTTTTTCTCTCCGGATTGTTTTCCCACTTGATTTCATTCTGATGTTTTAAATGAAGAGAGCTGGGAGAAGTGCCACTGTCAGGTGGAAAGGGTTGTGGTGGTCAATAAAGGAGCACTGTCCCAGGACTGTCCATGCTTTCTGCAGAGACCAAGGAAGACTGATGACAAAGTAAATAGCTGTAAAGAAGAAACAAAAAATCAACCTAACTGGGCAATTCTTCCTTCATTTAGAGATGATTGACATTTTCTGATTGAATCCTAGTGATTTCTGAATTAAAAGGAAAAGAACATATTTAAAAAATTAATTATTCAGACTGCTTAACATTATGTTCCTTTTTTATTTTGAGTTGCACATGTCGTATTGGATCAAATTTATATGATGTTTGATCTCAGAGGGTTTTTTAAAATTTTCTTTAATATGAGTTGGCTCGTTAAATTGGCTTTTAAGGTTTTTATATTCCTCCTAGAACAACTTTGTTTAAGCTTAACTCTAATAAACTGTTTATCAGTAGCCATATAATTGATTGTGATAAGCTTGCGATATTGAATTTCACAAGTTAATGCTAAAAATATTTCTTTATCTTTTCTATTTTTGCTCTCCTTTAAATTATTTTTCTTTATTGTATCATAAAAAATTATTTGAAATACGTAATTTCCCTTAATCATATTGCTTATTTAATATTCTTTTTTCTAATGTAGCAGAGAGGATACAATCTTTCATATGATTAAGGAACAAAAAAACCCCAATATCTAAAAGAGACATGAAGATAAAATTAAAGGAAAACCAGAATCAAACACTGAGACTTATGCTTGACAGAAAAATCTTTTTTAACTGAAAAAAAGGAAATATATTAGATGTCCTTTGTGTTCCACAACACAGTCAGAAAACACCAGGTTTCTGACAAAAAAGTTGCACGATTGCTCTGAACAGCATACCATAGTCTGGATGTCTTTGTACATGCTAAAGGAAGATTTAAAACATTTTTTCATTAGCTTGGCACTGGATTTGAAAATTGCCAATGCATTCCTTGAATCAGCTTTTGCTGAAGATGGCAATAATGTAACTTT
Source organism: Anarhynchus alexandrinus (assembly GCA_008711295.1). Lineage (NCBI taxonomy): Eukaryota > Metazoa > Chordata > Aves > Charadriiformes > Charadriidae > Anarhynchus > Anarhynchus alexandrinus. Next base: position 1,493,152 of record VUYV01000024.1, read on the forward strand.
TGGAGTGCATTTTCTGCTAATACAGCTACTTAAGTTTGCACAGCTGGGAGACTTCTATGTTTTCCTGCAGCCTTTTCTCCCCCCTCCCCCATTCTGATTTGTTATTGTTTGAAATTCTGAGAATGTTTTACACACATTTCCAGTGTACAACATTTGGACACTGATAAACGAATGACAAGTATGATATAAAGCCTCGTGGAAGACCCTGTAGGGTCTACCCAGGGAGAAGAACACATCTGTCTCCAGCTGTGCAGCTATTTAGGAGTGAAATGACTTGTCCTGGGTTGGGCAGAGATGGTAATTATTTTTTTTGTTGATGTGAAGATCAAAGGTTATTCTCAGGAAGTAAGGACAAGGACTGTGGTATTTAGCAGGAAAGATTTATACAGGACATAATTTAGTACATGGTTTGCACATTAACCTGGTGCTAATGCATGTAGATGACAGAGAAAATGTAAACAGTCCTGATGTAAGATAAATTATAATTGGTGAAAAGCAAATTAATCTACTGGTCATGAATCTCCCACAAGTTAGCAGAATCTTGAGCAGCTGTTACATTCCACAATCACACTTTGAAAAGAGGCTCCTTGATCTGAGGATTTCTTGCTACAGTGCAAATAACTTGTTCCTCCTGTCCAAGTGGTGGGTTTTTTTCTTTTTTCTTTTTTTTTTTTAATAATGAAACCTCTGCTTTTAACAATAGCATCCAGTCCTAGACTAATATAACTCACAGATTTCTTCCCATAATACCGAATCCTTTGGGTTTATGATTTTCAAGGTGCAAACTAAGAATACCGCTCCCCCACCCCCCCGCAAAACCACAGAGGTAGTAGTTTATAAATGACTTTTCATAACTGAGTGTACCATGACCTCATGGTCAGTAGATGAGATGTAATGTTTACTTCTCCACAGTTTCCTGATACCAGTCCAGAAATCCATGAAATAGCCTTCTCTTGTTTCTCATTCCTAAATTTGACTTATATGTGCATACAGTTTTTCTCTGTTAAAAGTTACTTAGTATAAAACACAAATATACAAATTGTGTGAGCAAAGAGAAAAAAAAGCTACAGAACCGACATGAAAGAAAACATTGGGATCCCTTAGAGCAAACCAAGATTTAACTAAGATTTATGCACTAAGTATTGTGACATGAAACATTTTTCAATAATATTGACATGTGCATAAAAGCCTTTCTGTTAAAAATCTATGAATTTCACTATCCATAGGACCTTAGTTCTCATTACTAAGTCAGATTCTGCTCACACTTGTACTGTTTTAAATAAGAGAAAATGCCATGAGCTAAAATGAGCTATACTGATGTGAAAGCAAAATAAATGATCTTAAATTTATGCTTAAGCATAAAATGGTCATTGCAGATTCCTGTGACAAACAATAGCCTGTCAGGAGGAGGTTTGGCCAAAAAGTCAGAGGCAGCAAAACCATTTCATAATTGTAGCTCATTCACAAATATTCACCGAAACATGCTTTGCCATGTATATTTAAATTCAGGCATTTATCTCTTGAATAATTGCTAGGCTATGGAGAAACAATGAAGAGAATGAAGCTCCAGACTTTTTCCCTTCTTTGTCTGTCTTTGCTTCCATGTTCATATGTGCAAGAAAGCACATTAAAGACATCAAAATATATCTTCTTCTCAGATGGCTTTGCTATGGTCCAGGCATCAGATGTCCGAGGAAGGCAGGTAGTGGTGGATAGTGCAGAGAATACCTAAGCAGGCTTTGACATGGCAGAGAAGTTTTCACCATAAGCAGATTTGGTTTTCTAATTTTGTGCAGGCCCCAGTAAATCTCTCAGCATAGACTAATCTGCTATTACAGCAAGCGCAGCCAAAACCCAGAAATTCTCCAGCTAATTCCGGCTGCAAGCCAAACCTCACTGTTTCCCACTGTACCGCCCTCCCACAGAACAAAATCTTACTGGATTCCCTTAAAATAGCAAATGAACTTTGAATTCATTGAGGGAAAATCAGCTCCAACCAATGACAGACAGGCTACCAAGTCTTCCTTATGGGTTACTCTTAGTTTAACATATAAAACCTTAATATAACATATATCTGAGCATCTTTCAAGAATGTAGATAAATGTAGCATTTCAGTGTAGTTAAACCAGTGGGGTGGTGTGGATCAATAGGCCCACAGTGTGAAGTAAGCAGCAGTATGGCTTGGAAGAGGAGACTCCACCACCGCTCTTTTTCAGGTAGAGTAAGCAGAGACCAGCAGGTACAGTAGGGTTCAACATGACGAGTTTACCACTCATTACAAGACCGAGATAATTAAAAGCTGACCTGCCAGGAGCTTCAGCTACTGAAACTGTAGATTCCTTATTTACCTTGGTGATAAAGAGCTTCCACGTTGAAAGGTTTGGGTGCCGGCAGTCCTTAGTGTCAAATTGCTAAGAAAGGAGCGTGGTGAAATCAATAGCTGTAGTTTGTGGGCGTGTGGAGATCGTTTCTGTGGAGCAAAGCTAGGTCGTGTCAGGTGGAGTAACTGCTGCGGTATCACTCGGAGAGAAACAGCTATATGTGCTTTCTGGCTTTGCTTGCAGCAGTTGCAATACCATGCCAAAACTGCTATAACAGTAATAAAGATTGGGAAAGGGTTATCTGCACTCCTGCAGATTAGTAGATATAGAAAAAGGTTTGACTACATAACTATCAACGACTCATTTTTAAAAACCCTTTAATATGTCTTGTACCGCCTGTAACTGCAACACTTTTGTGTAGAAAGTTTAAAATGAAGCTCAGATTTTTCCTGTTCTATTTTTGGTGTCTTTTTTTCATTTTCAGAATGTCCTAATGCATTTATTTTTAATGTATTTGCTCCATTTTATGCTTATTACTCAGTTAACACTATTTTTAAAATTTCCCTTGAATAAGACTGAAGAAAAATTGTTTTGTGTCCATGTCTCTTCTGCAGAGATTTATTTCTAGGGGGAAAAAAAAAGAAACTCCGCACTTCTCTCCTTCAAATGTTCCATTATGACAAAAGGGCAAAACCTTCAAAAGATATTTTGGAAAAAAAAATCTAATCTTTAGCTTTCAAAAGTTCACACAATGGACACTTTATATAGAAAAGCATGTTGAACAAAAGTATGCGCAGTTAACCTCTCAAGTACAAGGTGGACAGTTGCCACGTATGTCGTGTTTTCCAGGATGAATCTACTCTCTATGTTTTTACCGATGTTATATATCTTGTGGTTGAAGCTCATAAAAGTCCACAACATTGTTAGTCACTTAATAAAGACTAATAACATTAGTTGGCCAGAGCTGGGGAAAGCAACTGAAGCAGTCCATGCTACTGACTCAGCCAGATTGCACAAGAACTTTCAGCAAATCTCTAGAATGTGAATAAACTCCTTAGAGGACAATTTGGTCTTCAAAAAACGGGAAGGGAAGAGAAGGGAAGGGAAGGGAAGGGAAGGGAAGGGAAGGGAAGGGAAGGGAAGGGAAGGGAAGGGAAGGGGCAATATAAGCATCCAACAGATTTTGAAAAACTGGGTTTTTTCCTATATTTTTCTTGCAAACCTAGTAACTTCCTAGTGTCACAGAAACATAGATGTTTAATAATGTCACTGGGGAGAGCATACTAAACGCTGCATCATCACATTGAGTTCACTAAAAAAAAAAGAGAGAAAAGAAAAAAGCATGTGTTTCCTCCAAGCCATGCAGCTCATACTTTTTTTTTCTTTGCAAAGACAATCGCTGAAGATCTGTTAATGAAGACTCCTATTATGTAGGAATGCTTACAGTCATTAGCCTTCAGGCAAAGTTCATCAAAGGAATACAGACAATCACTTTAAAAATACCTGTGGCACTTAAAAAATACCTCAATAGCACTTAACTCATCCACTTTCAAACTGTAAACTAGTTCTACAGGTTACTGCAGAATTTGACTGCAACGCAAGCCATCGTGTGTGTGGTAGATCAGCCCTCCAAAACCATGGGTCTGCTTCTGCCTCGGTACAAAATTCCATGTAACACCACATTCCTCACCATGTGAATCACAGCAAGTCGCAGCTGCTAGATTTGGGTGGATCACCTTGTTCAGTAGAAGTATCAACTGGCTGAAAGAAAGGAGGAAAAACAGAGTGATTTCCTGGCAGCAGATGTAAAAGTGACGTATGGAAATGTTTCTTCATACCAGTCATGGTTAGCTGGTGGAACTCATTGCTGCAAGAGTTCATTGAGAGAGGATCTGAGGGAGGCTGGACATCTACCAGTATATTTCTAACCCCCAAGAATTAGACTAGTAAAGCCTAAATATATAGATGAGAATGCTGGGAGACACAAAACATCACACATTTCAGAAATTAAACCAGCTTACTGTTCTAATAGATGGCTTGCAGTAGAATCTTCTGACGTACTACATATTTATTTCACCAATATTTGTAATTGGCTGAGAAACAGTGATCGGACCAACCATGTCAGATGACCGACAGTGTGACAATTTGACAGCTGCTTACAATTTGGGGTACGCTTTGGACCTTACCAAAAAATTCTGCCACAGTTTATATCAAAAGTGAGTTGGTGTTGTCATGTACATATCCCACCATTTTTGAGTCCTAACAGTAGTTTTAATGCTATGGTTTAGCCAGCAAACCATCTTAGCTTCCAGCTTCTGTGAGCAATCAGTGTTTTATTCCTTATTGTCACAGAATCTTTGATCCTGATGATAACCTGATTCTGTCTGTTCTGCATGCCTGGAATAAGACTGCTGAATGTTAGAAATGGTGGGATTCATGTGGTGAACTTATATCCCGCTTCACATTGCATTAATTAGATCCAGGAAAGTCAAAGGGATAAAAATTTAAAATGCAATGCAGTGAGAATAATTCATAGAGAGGTACTGATCTGTGTGAGAGCAGAGTCTGTCAAGAGGAGTCCTTATAGTCACAACGCACTATTGATGCTGTTTTCTGAAATTTACTGTTCCTTATAATATTATTAGTTTATTGCATCCATAGCTGTTTGGTGTCTAAAGTAGATTAAGCAAATTTCTGTTGCATCTGGCCTGTAGACATTTGACGTGCATTACTGCACTTTTAAAACAAAGCAACAGCTAAGTCATTAGGAGAAGTGAAATTTGAAATCTGAAAAAAGCTTAAGATATAGCGTCAAGATAGCATTCAGTCTTTGTGGCTATAACTATTCACTACACTAAAGTACTACCCTGGGAGTCTTCTCTTGTCTCCTGGTCTTGTAGTCTTGTTGTTGGGAACTCTTTATAAGGGGAAACAGCAAAAGAAGCAATCTCTGCTCCAGAGCAGAGCCCCGCTTACCTGCATCCTTCAGCAGAGCATGGCTTGTATAGAAAGAAGCATAGTTAGAGTTCCTGTTTCATTTTTTTACTCCTTTTTCCCCATATAAAAAAGCCCTTTAATTTCTCATTTTTAAAGGATTCTGCCTCCAGTCTGGGTCACAGAGGTTTAAGTTAATTTTCTAAAGATTTAAGAAAAAAAAGCATTTTCAGCCCTCCTCCAGCATTGCACTTAAATCTTTCTTAAAATACCTGAGCACATATAATGGGGGAAAACTTATATGTAATTGAAAACACAGGATCTAGCACTAGCAAGATTTTTAGGCAGCCTTATATAAAGTAAGCCTCTGCACAAGTTTATTGGCTGAAACTTCAACGCTGTTGCAGAGGGTTGTCTGGTGGTGCAGCCTTCCCCGTCCCACGAGTGTGGTACAAGCAAGGAGCCATACCATCTCCTTTTCTGCTGCAGTGTATTTACCCCGTCTCTGACTGTAAGACCCTCAGCTGTCTTAATAGATATCACCTTTGAGTAGATATGAATACTTATTTTCAATGTAATCATTTACTTTTTATTCTTCTTTATTTTTTGTGCTTTCACTTGAGAAAAGAGAACACAAATAGTTGTTTCCACATTCTGTTTTTCACATGTTAGCTCGGTGATTGCTTGGCAAATATTTCTTTGCTAGAAGGAGAGTAGGAGAATAGCTAGATTGGGTTTACCATAAAAGTTTATGGAAACATTGGAAAATCTATGCATTTGGGCCAATCTTCCTCTGGTGCTGTGCGGTATAGTGGCACTATCTGCCCCAGCAATAAACTTGCTTTAGAATAACACCTCCATTAAGTGGTGGAAATTCTGTATTTCCCACTACCAGGGAAACTGATTGCTGTGTCCCAGTCTGAGAGACATTAGTTTAGTGGTGGTTTTGGCAGTGTCAGGTTGATGGTCAGACTTGATGATCTTAAAGGTCCCTTCCAACCTAGGCAATTCTATGATTCTATGATTCTATAAACAATGCCACACACTCTGAACTGGACAGCACAGTTTGGCTAAAACCAGAGAGGAAGAAAAGAAAGACTGACTGATGTGCTAAATAGACAGGAAGGGAAATTAGGTGCAAAAAATCCTTTGTAAATATTCCAAGAATAAAAGAAGCACTACAAAACACCTCAAATGTATCTATTCTGTAGCTAAGTGATTATTTGATTTGGTTTGTATTGTATTTTGTATATTGTGACTCTTGTATTGCAAAAAAATGCTAGTACATAATGTTAAAAAAGTATTACTGTAGACTTAATGAATACTCTAAAAAGAGTTTATTTGGAGGATAAGAGTTAACTATGTGTACAATTCAGAGTGCAAATACACGTTCACTTTGGTGTAGCAGAAGAAATAGAACTTTTCAAGGCTAAAACATAGATTCTTAAGTTGCAATTTTAGAATTATTTTCCATATATTATATGGATTCAGATTAATCTTAATTTTAAATTGGTTAGAGAGTCCTTCAGTATTAATCAACAGATTTTTCCAACATATTTTTTCTACCTTCCTTTCTTTGAGTCCTTGAATTTAATAATGTTGGGATTTCCTCCTCCAAAGATGGATCTGCTAAATAAATTTGAATGAACTCAAACACTTAAAAAAAGAATGAAACCCATGAAAAATATATCAGGAGTCTGAATCTATAATCCCCAAAACATGACAATTTGAAATTAAATCTGAATCGATGTGTTCTTCAATTGTTATTCAGAAACGTTACCTCCTTTCTTTAAAAACTGTTTCCCCAAGCCCATAACCTGAACACGAAGTTCATATTGGAAAATATTCTAGAATAAGGCTATTATTATACAAGCCCCATAACTCTCACGGAATTTCCCTTACGAAAGGGAACTCCAGGCTGGCCAGTTGGCTTTCCCGTCATCTTTGCTGGTAGAGACATTCAGTGGGGTTATTATTGTGGGTAATGCCCCATATGCTTCCTGCATTAAGAAGGTGAGGGGAGATGAACACCTGCCATGACATAACTTATAATGAAATTCACTCCACAAGGTAGAAAAGTCCTAAAAAATGAGTGGAAAAATCTCTATTTCTGAATTTGAGAGTGGAGTTGTAGAGGGCACTTCCAGCCAAAAACCGATCAGGCTTTGAAATGAATGACGGGGACAGTCTGTATCTTGCATTTGCAAGATCACGGAAAAGGTTAGAAAAGAAAAAGAAAGGAGTTGCCAGATTTTTAAAACAGGCTGTTGAGTTCTGGGTTTGGATGGCAGCACTGACAGGCCACACCAGTTTCTTGGTGTCGAGCACCACGCAAACACAAACGTTCAAACGCCCCACCACAGATGGTTTGTAGAAATGGCAGAATGAACTGACACTTAATAATATAACTGCACTTAGAAACAGGTTTTATGATGCCAAGTACGGTATACATCTGCTAAAATGTAACTGTAAAAAAAGAAAAAAAGGCACAAATTACAGATCTCAACTCATTTATACCATGAACGTGCGGGACGGTCCTATGGCAGTAGCTGGGAGGTATGGCAGGAGAGGGCAGCGGGATCACGGTTCCCCTAAGCATCTGCTGTAACTCCTGCTGCAGGCAGGTGCTGAGCTGGACAGACCTCTGCTCTGACCCACCCGTGGCTTTTCATATTTTCAAAAATGAGCAAACAAAAAGGACATGTGAATTGAATACTCCTCTGCGTTAATTATAGTTGGTTCGTCCCGCATTTCGAACAGAGCTACATGAAGGATATTTTTTTTTAAAAAAATCAAACCACACTTTTTCCTCTAAACCTTTCCCAGGTTTGATCGGGTGTATTTCACAGGGTGAAACTAAGCCAGTGTGAAAGTGCCTAAGGTGTGCAGAATGGAAACGCTGACAGGCTTCTAGCTTTAGATGTGCTAGCAACCCGACGCAAATGTATTGTCATTAATTAAGCAGATGAAACAGAAAACAGAGAGAAAAATTAGCTCAGGTTCAGTGGTTACTTGTTGCAAATTTGTAAATGGGTTCTCTACTGTAGAGGTATGTAAAATAATGCTCCTGTTAAAAGTTATGTGGAAAATAAAGGTTCTCAGCAAGCTAATTTTACTCTGTTAACAAAGCATGGTTTCAAGCTATTCTTGTTAACCATCCACCCACTTTCTTTTCCTTCACCACCTCAGATTTGCAGATAGGAGGTACAATTACAGTCCTTTGTTTCACCCTGAGATCTCTTTACAAAATAAAGTCTGCTTTTATCCTGTTGAAACCTATGTGCTTTCCTTCATTGTGTAAAGCTAAAGGAGCTGAGGTCTAACTTTAAAGTAATCCTTTGTGGTGCTTTTTTTTCCCCTTCCCTGCCTCTTTGTTATATGTATAGCCTAACTGTGTGCCTTCAATTGAACTTTTCCCCTGCCAAATCACACACTTAGAGCAGGAAAAAAGAGGCTGGGGTGAAATCCTGGCCCCACTATGCTTAATGGACTTTAACAGGGTTATGTTTCCACCCTTGTAGCCACTGCTCTTCGAGTTGCTCCCCTTAGCCCTGCCTGAGACGTTTTTCCCCTCCAAGAATGGAAGTGCTCTTGTGCAAATTTCTGGTGTAGACGGTCTGCTGCAGCCATCAGAATGCCACAAATTCGTGTGATTTAACTGGCTTTGACACTGGCACTTGACACAGTAGTAGGGTCATGGTCTAGGAATTTAAGTACCCCACTCTTAACATATATGCAACTCCTAATATGACTCCAAAAGAGTGAAGCTAAAGAAACCATGTATTTGTATTTGTACTATTTGGATTTCTTCTTCTCTACTGGCCTTTTTTCATCTGTGAGAGCAGAGTGTACTTCATGGGGTGTTCTGGGCATTTGTAGCAGAAGAGGATGCTGCGAAAGATAGGAAAGGGGTATAGAAATAAGGAAAGCCAGTCAAAAACATTAAAAAAAAAACAAACAACAAGACAAAAATTACCAAGATAAGGTTGACAACAATGGTGGGGATCTTGGCCACTGAGCTGGCCAAGGCAGAGGAAGGTGTTTGTCCACAAGATCAATGTAGTGGTGTTATAGGGACAGAAAAGAAGTTGAGACGTTAGTGCTGCAGTGCTTCTCGTGGTAAACTCTGCTTTTGCTTTCATGCCTGCAACACAGCTGTTCTCTGAAGGAGCCACAGGAGATGGGATTGATGGCAGGCTTGTTAAAAGAGTGTGTGCCTGAAGACTAAACTCTTCCCCCTTCCTCTGCCAGTAGCTTCAGACTGTGCTGATTTCCTGGCCATCTCCTTCATTTCCATTAAGTAATCCCACTGAGCTCACACTGAGCCCTCGAGGCAGCACATGCTTTGTGTTGAATCAAATCCACAGGGATGTAGAGATTGGAGCAGATATGCTTGATCAAATAGAATGGGCAGCTTCACATTTCTGTATCTTTCCCTTCCATCCTCCGTGAGACCCAAGTTGTGCACCATGATGATCCTGGGAGAAACTGCTTCTTCCTTACTCAGTATCAGCTCCTCTCTGCAACTGAGGCACCACCTTTCTGAAATCAGTGCTGTAAAAACGGTTAGATTTCTACAAGCCTTCATAATTCTTCCAATGGGATGTGCAGGGCACTCTGAACATGTTCACAGAAAAGCTGCTTCATTGTCCACAGGCATAGCCATAGTCTTCCTACCGCCATCTTCAGCTTAAAAGGAAGAGTAGTTCTACTGTGGTCATAGTATCTTTTCTCCCTTTGTATTTCTCTTCAAATATTTTTCTTATTCTGTTCTCCTGACACACTAGGGAGCTGATTTTTTCCTTCCAAATCCATCCATGAGATGGATACTAAAAGACATTGTAGACATCTCTGGTGTTTGCATTTTGCGTACGATGCTGAGAAATTGGAGAGGCTGCAACATGATTTGAGAACCGGAGAAAACGTCTAAAACCCCTCAATCTGCTTAGGTTATCAAAAAGAAGACAAAGTGGTGACTTGATTACTGTGTTTAAGTACATCTGGTGAAACATTTTGACATTGTAAACTCATCCAGAACAGGAGTTTCATGAGGACTGAAACAACTAACAAATGTCAATGAATTCAGAGCACAGTTTCAGCCAAAGGTGGAAAATCTTTCTGTTTTGGCACTTTTAAAGTTAAAGCTTATCCCTGCATCTGAAAAGATTTTAATTTAAAAAAATTAACTAAGTGAAAAGAGGTTAAAATAAAAGGGCCTACTTAATCATTTTGTGCTGATCCAACCCTTTTGTTCGTGAAGGCAAATACTGGGCTGACTCATTATGTTGATAATAACTGTTCTAGCAGTCCAGCTATCATTGTCTTAATTATTGTATTACTAAAGAGCCACCCCCTGAGGTGGGCTTTGTACTCTGAAGTTGATGTAATAAAAATAAAGCAACGAGACTCTGGAACCATCTAAGCATTCTTGGCTATACAAAGAACCAGGGTCTTCTACCAAAGGGAAAGTTAGAGAATGGCATACCCATGTTTCAATCTGATAGTTTGTCTCACATATGCTGAGGAGGAGAGGGAAAATTCAACCGACTATTATTATCATACTTGTTTTTCAGCCTCAGTAATGATTTAAAGCTTTCCTATCAGAACTTTCTGATGTTAGCAGTGACCTTCAGATGGAATATTCTCACGCCCTCTAATTTTTAGCTTTTTGATTTGAAGATGCTCAGCTTTATAAAAAGTATTTGCTAAAATAATTATTCTGAAGATCGCCGTAGAATAACCAAAATATTTTAGTTCATTTAAACTCTCATGTGCAAAGCTGTAGGAACCGCAAGAAAAATAGACATCCAGGGTGCGATTGCTGAGGCAATCAGGGAAATGGACCCCTCAGGGAAATGACCCAAACGTTTTTCTGAATGTGGAATCTCAAGCTCGGGCTCTAGGCAAGAGAAGGAAAAATTGTGAAATAAAAGGACACATTTTAAAAATTCTTACGAAGCAAAGTCACTTGGTGCTTATGCAGCCCTTGTACCTGCACTCTGCTTTTTGGAATAAGTGGTAGTATTTGTCTCTCACTCTACAGAACATCAAATTTAAAGACAATAAAAATTAACAGTCTCCAGCAGCAGGACTTACGTCTGCTCCATAGGCCAGCCAGCAGCTCTGGACTCCTCCAAGCTGTTCTGAAAAAGAAAGCATTTGGCTAATTGGACAAAGGTGCTTGGTGGAGCTCTAAAATAATCACTACCATCCCTCATCTTTCCCAGCCCTAAATATACATTTGAACTCTATCTTTTAATCCTGTTTTTCTGGCAGAACATCTTTAATCTCCTGCCCTCCATACTAAGAAAAATTCATCTGCATGTGAGTTTAAGTAAAAGTTACTATTTATAGTAGTTTTAAGTGGTTTATATTGTCTAAAATTTTATTATACTGTCATGATAAATTTACAAGCTTTTTTCCAGTGTTTTGCTTTGAATAGAGACTTAGATGTGTGCTCAGCTTACGCTGTCTAACTACTGAAGTCGGATGATTTTTTTTTCTTCCAGTAACAAATATTTTTACCCCTTCCTATCCTTTTCTAATATACAATTTGAGGTCATTCAGAAACAGTTGCAAATTTGACTTGAATTTTCTTCAGTTGTTCCCACCAAGTGAAAAATAAAGACAAATTTTGGAAATGAGAAATTTCCATATGCTTTAAATCCTAGGGTTTGGTTCACAGCAAGTTTAAGGTGCCCTTCATAACCCTGTTTCGCCACTGCCGGTGCACCCACAGTTAGGTTGTAATGTGGTAGTTTGGATATTTGCTTAAAAGATGTCCTACTCAAGCCCTCTACCTGCTTCTTTTTTTTGGAGTGTTTTCAGCCTTTTTCTGTAGAATACAGCATGATGATTCTCTCTGCTACCATTTGCAAATTCCTGCTGAAATTCTTAAAATAGCTAAGAAATAATTAATTAATGTTACTTCGATTAGTGAGAGAGGAAATAAGAATTGTATTGTATATTCTGTTTCTGTGGTTATACAGAAAAAGCAATGATTTGTACAACCCGCTACCCACATGCTAAATTTGGGGGTGATGATTTCCTGGATACATTATGTTGAGTTAATAAAGAAACTTGATGCTGTGTTTTGGGTAGGGGGAGGTCTAAAAAGCTGGCTGGGTGAGTCGCTAGCCTAAGGACTGCTTACTTCTTAGTGACCATTCCATGGGATAACCTGGTTTCTTAAGGACTGTTTTATTTTGCCTTAATTCCATGGCTGTTGTGACAGAATGAATTATCAGATGTAGGAAAAAGCCAAAGCATCTGGGTTCAATTAATCCTTGGGGAGAAGGCTCTGAGGCATCTATATGTTGGACTGAAATCACGGCAGGGCAAGAATTTTTCTGCAGTTTCTGAAATATCAAGAAAGGACTCTTCTAATGTAAGATTGACAGACTGCAGGACACATTAAGTAATCCTTCTATTCAAGCCTTGCTGTGCCCACTTCAGGAAAAAAATGTACTTCAAATAAAAAAGGACAGCAGAGAGGGTAATCTGAGATCTTGAAGACACTGTTTATCCAGAAAGAATGAAACGAATTGTGTTAAGCTTAAAGAATTGTTCCTGGTGGGAGGATTTGAAATAAACAAAGAGTAAGACAAAGATCTGATTTCTCAGTCAGTGAAGGACTGGTCAAGAAGTAATAGGCTAAAACCACAGTGTGGAAGGTACAACTTACCAACCTGAAAACTTTCCGGTGATTAGAAATGAAGAAGATGTTCCTGAATTCCTATCAGTGACAGGTAAGACATACCTCAAAACAAGCTAGGGTTGACCCTGCAACACCATCCTGTTTCACCATATGTGCTCTGAATCAGGGAAATTTAAGTTCTGGTCATCGTCCTCTAGATAAATACTGTAGAGCTTAGATCAGTGGTTTCCAAATTGGAAGACAAGGTGTGAGCACAACGAATATGAGCTACCAAGCCCAAACTAATAAGCTCTAGTTCTGCAGGACAGTATCAATACTGGTCTTGGGACTGGTCTGGGGAAGGCAGGCGGCTAAGGAGTCAGACCCAGTAATGCACAGGAGAGGGCTGATTTATGTTCCTGATGCTCAGTAATAGAAATGCTGGGTCTACCCAGTATCTACCTGACTGGTAGATGCTTGTGTTTCGGTCCCTGATCTAGCAGGAACGCGTTTACATAAAATAGCATAGCTTCAACAGAAGAAGCTGAGTCTGTCCACTTGCTCCCAGAATACTTTCTAACTTTCAAGGCCTTCAAGCCCTTTCACGATAAGGGTTAAAATCCTTTAAACCAGAGAATTCATTAGCTACTGTCTGGAATAGTAGTTTAACCCCTGAGCTACTGGATAAAAAGAGCAGAGGCAGGATCTTCACAAAGAAAGTTTTGTGAAAAATTTAACTTGAAGAAAAACAAATGAAATTATTGTATGAATTCAGCAGAATTTATGTATAGTTTTAGAGTGACTGAAACTGAAATTGTTTTGGGGAAAAAAAGACCTTCTTACCACAGTAAAACTGTTGCTAAGATGTTCTTCTAGCACTTTTGATTATATTGGTGTTAATACACTTAGGAAGACAAGGTTAAATTTCATGTTTGGGCATGATCTCCGTGACTGTAATGTCTTCATTCTTTTCTGGAAAGATATGACATGACAACAGCTGTTACCCTTATGAGAACAATGTCCTGAGTATGGTTTAGATGTTTGCTGCTGATTTAAATGCTTTCAGAAGACCAGTGGACAATGCTTCTCTATAGTTTCTTTTACAAAGGGACCAAAAAGTTAACTGTGTCACGATCCAAGAAGATAAAGAATGAAATAAAAAAAAAAAACACATCCTGTTTTAAAATTAGGGCACAACATGTGCAAATGCCTTTTCTTGACTCTGCCCGCTGATATTAAAATGCAGTACCAATTGCAACAGACCTAATTATTTACAACATGACAACCCTTTTCTTTTTTTACCCATTTATCAGAGTGCCAGAGTACTAGAACAGTTTCCTGTACTATTTATGAATTATAAGAGCAAGTTTCAAATAATATCTCCATCCTATTTATTGTTTAGCTATTTGGAGAGCAACTGTGGTCTAGTCAAATGTAAGTACAACTAAATAGATTATTGATTCCAGCATATAGAACCTACACATTCCTCAGACAGCCCAAACAAATACTTATCCCCACTCCGCAATTCTCCACTATCCAAAGCAGAGAACTATTGTTTTCTGTCATGGATCTGATTACCACCCAGATTTTTTTTTCTTTTTGTGCCGTGTCCCCCCCCGCCCAGTAGACCTCCACTACGTAGCTATCAGTGATGGTATTGAAAACCAGAATGATGTGGAAGGTGAGCCCACCCCTGTAAAAAGAAACACAATAAGCAATGGAAGAGGAAGCCAGAAAAAAAAAAAAAAAGTCTGCAAAATAGAAATAAAAGAATATTTTTGGTATTTTCTCTTTCTACGTTAGCGTTTGTTGCTGTCACTCCTCATTTCAGGAAACAAGTTTGCCCAGTTTAACTTACTTTTTTTATATTAAAAGAAAACAAAACTGGCACTAGTAAAGAGCTCTATGTGCAGTTTTTAATAGGGAGAAAAAGTTGTAAGAACCTCAAGAGCAGATGAAGGGCTGTTGAAGCCTAAAGCTCTGACAATGCTTGTGGGAAAGTCTGGAACAGCAGGGAGGAAAGTGTCAGCCAAGAAACCTGAAAAATAGTCCAAATGCTATCATAAAGGCCTTCTTTTAATAATGTGTTTTTAATTTTAATAATATATTACTATTTGGTTTGTTTCTTAGGGACCTGTGTTTATTATAAAGGAATTCTTGAAGCTGTCAGTCTATGGGAGCTCCCCTAAACTCCCTCAACATGCAGCTTTAGTGGGTTTCCTCTGTTTTGAGAGGGTACATTAATAACCACATATTACTACATAGGCATTTAATAGGCCACCCACCCTCCAAGAAGCACAGTCCACATTTCTATCCCCTCTTTATGGCAGCTAGCCTAATGGGAACAATGTCAAGGGGTGCAATGAAACACTCTGTGTGACTCCTGACTTCTATCTTAGGGAGGATCTTTTTGTGTTTGACGGCTATTCATTCAGTCAAGGAATATTGCAGAGGAGCTGATTTAATGCCAATGAGAAAGGGAGGGTGCCACCCTCCATATTATCATCATCAGAACCGGTGTCCAGCCTGTGCTGCTGCCCTTTGCTCATGTCTGCGTATGTACGACCTGTAGGCTGCTCTAATTACTCATAGCTCTCTAGTTTATCACTCACACATGCTGCACGACCGCGACCTATGAGCAATGTCTGCAGCGGTGGGAGCCTCATTTTCTGGCTGACTCCAGAGAGTTCATGCTCGCTCTCGTAACTCTCTGTTCTTCCCGTCTGCGTCTGGCCAGCTCTGCTGGGTCTGTCCAGGAGCAGACACATGGGCACAAATGAGGTTTTTGAGGAAGTGCATGTGTGTGCATATGTGTATGTGCAATTTTTTATTACAAGCAGGGCTGGCAGCTCTGTTTATTTCAAGTTGCTGGACACTTTCCACTACAAAATCTTATTTCCAGTTGCCAAAATTTAACTATTCAATCTGAAATGGTTCAAGTCAATAGCTCACCTCAGATTCAAAAGATTGTAAGGGGCATGTGCTTGTTTCTTTGAAGTTATCAGGCAAGCCCTTTCAGTGGTTCCCCAAAAGTTAAGGACACCAATATATCACTTTATAAGCAGTACACTTCTTTTCCCACATTAAAAAACACAGTTCTCTGGTGACAACTCATTGCCTTCACAGTAGCAGGGATGACTGCCAGCTTGGCTGGCATATTGGTGACTGCTAGTCTAGGTGACTACTCTTTCAGTGATAAAGTGTCCAAATCTGCCTGAGATTTAAGCCAACACCTCCGAAATTGCAGCCTGCCCTGTAACTGCAACTTCGTTTGCTGTTGCTGCAGCCGCATGAAAGAACATGAACTGGTTGTAGGCTGCTCTCTAGTGTCTTGATTGACTGGGCTCCAGACTGTATTGCTGTCAAAACTCATGTGTCTGACACCTACTCTACAAGTCCTTAGGACATGCCTTACGAGGCATCATGCATTCACCAGACATACCCCGTAATTGCAGATTATGCTGGTGATCAACTTTCAGTGATCTAAAAGGGCCAGGGACCATCCTCTAGCTCCGAGACCTGGTGACTTGGCTGCATCGATACTACATAACACTTGGCCTTGAGTCCCAAAATATGTGCAATACGTCCGTGCACATAATGTAAAAGGTTTTGTTTGTGATAGGCCGAAATTACTGTATTGAGCTGGCTCTCTCTGATCTACTGAATTCACTACACTTCTTAATCTGCGCATGAATAGCAGCCATTTCTTTGATATTTCTCAAAGTTCAATAGCCCAATCAGAGCTACTTCTCTGACCAGACCAGCAGATGGGTGGAGTAGGCAAATACCTCCAGGACAAAAGATTTTGTGTGGAAGGAAAACATAAGGGTATTTATAGCAAAACTCAGATGTTCAGGCACCTTAGAAAGACCAGAAAAGGTCTATCACAGCAGGCAGAAAAGCCCTTACTTACCAAAGGCTGCTCTTCTCCAGTCAGTTCCTAATGGTCCTCCCTGCCACCATGCTGCTATCAGCAAACACTAACTCGACCTACCCCTTCTAGTGATAATGAACAAAGAAGAAGACCACTCTAAGTGTGTTATCAAGTTACTTCATTTGTTCAAGTGGAAGAATTTTTGTCTGGTGTACTGGGAGATCAAAGGGCAGTTACATAAGGTTTCTGTTCTCTTTTCTGGTTGTTCTTTTTTTGTTGCTGTTTTGTTTTTTTTAAAAAAAAATTCCTTTAGAAGAAAATTCCCAGACCTTCTTCACACATAAAAGAATTGTAATCCAATAGCATATTCAGATATTCAGAATTTAGGAAATTCCAGAATAAAAGGCATTTCCATCCTGTTAGTGTTTATGTTAAAAATGGGATTTTATAAAACATAGATACAGAAAATCCTGCATAGTCTGCATTGGTATAAAACACAACCAGATTTTTTTTATTAAAGTCTTAATCACAATGTGCATTATTCTCTGTTTCCTAAGATGTAATCTTTCATTACTGTGTTTGTTTTACAAAATTTTCTTGAACTGGATTTTTTTTTAACTGGTTGTCTATTATTTTCTAATCAACCGCTAAAAAATATCCTCAGTTTGATCCTTCCTTCTGTCTAGAATTGCCATTCGTGAATAATGAACCTAATCATTTAGGTGTTTTCCTACTTTATTTGACATTTTCTGTACGTAACTATCCTGAATTTTAATCAAAAAAAATTAAGAATTCCTTCAATCATAATTATAAGAAAAGCAGTTGCACACAAGAAAATTATATAATACAAAGTAATACCAGACTGAAAAGCCAATCAATTGTTTCTAATAATTTTTAGAGTTGTGAAAGAGAAAAAAGAAACAACAGATCATGATGTTTTCAAGCAGAGCAGCTTTTAGAGAGCTTTTATCAACAGCAGCTGTCACAGATGGGTTATGTTAGTTAAGAAGATTCCAAAACAGGAAAAAAAACCCATGCTTATACAAATGAGAAGAATATCAGCTTGATTATAATACTTTTTCACTAAGAGAATATAAAGTTGGGCTCGTCTGTGTTTGCTTAGACATGAGTAAGGAAGTGTAGACCACAAAAATATAGTTCAGAGCACTTTTTCCCATCTAAAAAACTTGCATCTATTCACATGCTCAGTGATTAAACAGAGCACAATATATCATTCTGCATATTTTGAGGACTTCGTAGGAGCCTGGATGAGAGAAGTGCTAAGAAGATCATGAAGCCAAACATTGAATTCTTTAGTCAAAAGATAATACTTTATTGCCAGATTCGTTTCTGAACACTATAGATATTTTTATCTTAATGTATTACAAATTGATGTAGTTATTCATTTTTACTTGAATCTTTACAGAACTGTAATTAAACAAACCTGTTCTCTATAGAGTTAGCGTAGACAGTCACAAACGAAAAGGTATTAATAATCTGAAAATGAACAGAACTTTGTCTGACATGATCTCACATTTTATGTTTTTAATCATGTCAATAGAATTAACTGGAGCATAGTCAGTGATTCCTGTAATCTGTGTGATAACACAGCTCTTCATGAAGTGAAAATGATGATGGTTATATTTGTCAAGTTCACTGCATAGTCACATGGAAGAACTAATTAGCGTCAGAACAGTGATTTAAGAAATATTTCTCTAGCCAAATCCATCAGCATAACCTAATAATAAACTATCCGTTTCAGTCTTTGCTTTCAAGATTATGTTCTTTATTCTGTCAATGTAGTGTAAAGCATATAGATGGAAAACCGCAAGCATGTACAGAGCACTCTCGTAATCATAGAATGGTTTGGGTTGGAAGGGACCTTTAAAGACCATCTAGTCCAACGCTCCTGCCACGGGCAGGTACATGTTTCACTAGCCCAGGTTCCTCAAAGCCCTATCCAACCTGACCTTGAACACTTCCAATGACGGGGCGTTCACATCTTCTCTGGGCAAACTGTTCTAGTGTCTCACCACCATTATTGTAAGAACTAGAAATATTTTTGGTTCCATAATTTGTGTTCTTGACAGCCCAGTGGTGCACCTTCAGCAGAACAGTCAATAAAAGGTTTCATCTTCTGGAAAAAGATAAGGATTCAAATCACCTGAGGTTAAGGTGGGACGTTGGCTGCATACCTTAGGCAGCAGGATACTATGTGAATGGTGGTCCTACTGCTGTTGTTCCTTATCTGAAGAACAGGTTAAATATTTGTATCGAAATGTGATGCTTTAGGTGCTGACAGTAGTTTCAGCATCTGAATCCATCTCACAGAACAGGTGAAGTATGTGCAAGGCTCAGAAGTCTGAACGTTCTCCTTTGACTGTATTTCTCATACTCATGCAGGCTGTTGTTATCCACACCCTCCTAAGGCAGCTAACTTTCTCATTTTATTGTATAGGGAATGCAGAGTCTTGACTCAGTGTTATGAAATCCATTTCCTAACAGTGGCACCTGCAAGTCAGGTGTAGTTAAGCCACTTCAATGTGCTCTTCTCAGAATGTGCCCAAGCGAGAGAACATCAGTCACACTAAGTACACATTATGCTATACTGGGGTTTGAACTGCACAAGTTGCTGGGTGCAGAGGATCAGCCAGAGAACAACTCATCTCTACATACACTTAGCCATGGCTATACTGCTTTCCAAACTAATTTTTTCCCTTATACCTGATATTTTGGTATCCTGAATATATTGGAAAGGTTTCTTTAACTACCTGCCTGACATAACCATTGGCTTGCTTTGGGCAAGGAGGTGTTGGAGGAATCTTAGGAGAGAAGTTGTTGACTGTAATATGTAGAATAGAATGTTTAAACCCAAGGGATCCCAGTTTTGATAATTACCATATAAACTGGTGTTTCCAGTATAAGCACAAGAGCCGAAAATGTGGGGGAAAAAAAAAAAAAGAAAAAAAAAGAATGGGTTTAGATATGCCTCTGAACTACAATCCTTTGGAGAATATGCTTCCCTAAAATGTGTCTCTTGGCTCTTTAAGGTCTAAGAACTTATGTCAGTTTTCCTGTTGCTGACATCCTCCTTTATTCAAAAGGTCTGAGCAATATAATTAATTCAGAAGAGGTATAATCAGTCTGCGCTTAGCTTGAAGTTTGCTGCCTGCATTTCAGATCAGCCAAGTCCTCTGTTCCTAAAAACATATCTGTTATTTCTAACACCATTGATCGAATAAATACTAAAGTCCACCTAAAATCCTTGCCCTGGGTTATTGAAAATCACAGCCTAAAGGAATCTGTTGGAGATCTATTCTTCTAAGTGTTTCTGTAAGTTCTTTTTGGATATCTGCTAAGTAGAGAGAGTTTTCTAAACTCTTTTCAAGATAAGGCATGGGCAATTCTATGTGGGAACTGTCATATAACACATTGTAAAACTTTTTAAAGTTTAAAACATTTCACTGTATCAAGAGGTCAGAAAGATAGCAGATTTGGGGACAGGAATGTGTTAGTTTGCTTTTAATAAAGACAAAAGGAAGGGCCAGTAAGTAATGCATAGTGAAGCTACCAAAGGATTAAAAGGTGCAAAACTATAAATAAAATGATAATATTTAACAGTAATTACATCCTCAGTCCTAATGATTTTGTATATTTTATGTTCTTTATGTGCACAATAGCAATATATTTAATACTAAAAGTAATGTTATTTTGATAAAAGCTATTTCACAAAATTATAATTAAGAGTCATTCAACATTTAGAGATAATAAAAAAGATAAGTAGCAATAGAATCTGTCCTAAATCATAGAATCATAGAATCATAGAATCATAGAATGGTTTAGGTTGGAAAGGACCTTGAAGATCATCGAGTTCCAACCCCCCTGCCATAGGCAGGGACACCTCCCACTAGACCAGGTTGCCCAAGGCCACGTCCAGCCTGGCCTTGAACACCTCCAGGGATGGGGCCTCAACAACCTCTCTGGGCAACCTGTTCCAGTGCCTCACCACCCTCAAAGTGAAAAACTTCTTCCTAATGTTCAATCTAAACCTGCCCTCTTCCAGTTTGAAGCCATTCCCCCTTGTCCTGTCACTACATGCCCTAGTAAAAAGTCCTTCCCCAGCTCTCTTGTAGGCCCCCTTTAGGTACTGAAAGGCCGCAATAAGATCTCCCCGGAGCCTTCTCTTCTCCAGGCTGAACAGCCCCAACTCCTTCAGCCTCTCCTCATAGGAGAGGTGCTCCAGCCCTCGTGGCCCTCCTCTGGACACGCTCCAACAGGTCCATGTCCTTCTTATGTTGGGGACTCCAGAGCTGGACGCAGTACTCCAGGTGGGGTCTCACGAGAGTGGAGTAGAGGGGCAATAAATAAATAAATGGCTCATAAAACCAACATCTAAACAAAATAACAAACTTCAGTTCAAACTGACGGTAGAGTTGAATTTGCTTGAATGAGAGGTCTTCAAGTGGCCCAATGAACCAGTAAAACTGAAACCAGCTATTGAATGTACATCAAGACGTCATCAAAAGAACTCGCTAGAACTGAAAGTGGAAGAGACTATCAACGAATTCTGCTTAGGAGTGAATGATGTAAGTAGCAAGAAATCCAAAGAGAAATGTTATTTATTTTTCTTAATCAGTGTTAATCAAACATAAGAGTAAGAATTTAAGATTCCTATTTCTCAAAATATATTCAGAATAAAATAGTAAGTCAACCCATCCTTCTGCCTCACAATTTCTTTCTTTTTTTTCTTGTTTCTTGTTTGTTCTGCGGGAGGATCTTAGCCTAGCTCTTACTAAGTACTCTACTAGCCCATACCACAATGCTCTTTTTCCTTTTTTTCTTAAGCCGCGATTTAAAAAGGTCTAACAGCTACATTCCCAATCATGTAGCTGTAGTGGAAAAGCTAAGAAGAGCACATGTGAAAGGGAGTAAAGACAGCTGCCTTCTTGTTCTCGCTTCCATCAAGTAAATGCCATTGTTTGGTAGACCAGAGGAGGAAATTCAGACTGTATGTAACGTTTTCACCCAATCTCCTCTTCAAAAGCATTAACTTAGTTAGCAGAGTTGAAGTCATTCTGCCAAAACACTGTGTATCTTTGGCATTCCCAGATAATCAGACACAGAATATATTCCTGTAGGTATAATTGAATTCTGAAATAAGTACTTACTGTAGTATAAAATACACTTGGGCAGCATTTTCATTACAGCACTTAATCCAGCTGAAATCTGTATGAGTGCCTCAGAATTCCCCCAAAGAGTATCATGTTTGCAAAAAATAGATTTGACAGATGTACAATAGGTCATGAAGTATTTAACAGAGATAACACCTCCAAAACATAATTACTTCCACAATGAAATGAATAAAAGAAAGGTGTAGAGGCTTCAATAAAATAAGTCTGAAACGCTACACATTTTATTGAAGTACCTAAGAGAGACCAATCTTTCCAAGAAAAGAGCTGAACTTTATTACAAAGCAGAGGTGGAATATCTGCACTTAGGACACGGCTTCCAAAATACCAATTATTTTAATGTGACTGTAGGACTTTTAAGACATAGGTTGGTAGAATTATTTTAGTTGGGTTTTAAAATGAGTTCCTAAAGTCTATGAAAATGATTCTGATGATTTATTTTCAAAAAAACCACACCTCATTACACGACATAACAGAAAATTTCTGAATAGGCTTTCAATTGCCAAATTGGTTTAAGAACTAAGATAAATCTGGAAACTTTTGAACTTCTACTGTCTTTGTGAGATTTAAAAATTTTGGAAAGCCATGCTTATAGAGACACTTCTTTCCATTTGATCACTTCAGATGGGGTTTCTGTCCTCTTTGCCGAAGAGACTGTAAACTATGGAAAGCATATTCAGGTACAGAAAAATGTGCTAAAAAGGTGCCTGATAACATGTCTCATTAAGTATACATATAAACTCCCTTATGTCCAAAAAGAAACATGTAATAATATATGAAACAGATGTTTTTGGCATGGAAAACTGTAGAGATTTTATACAATTACCAAAATTAAATGGTATAGTGTCCTTTTTCTGTTTACACAATACCAAAATGCTTCAGTGCAAGGTGTCTGTTCTGCATAACCACTTACAGCTTTTTATTAACTATGCAGTTTGTAAATCTGTCGATTCTTACTGCCTAATAACAGCTGCCAGGTGATCAGAATAGATTAATTTGCATTATTATTATGTATTTCTTCTTCAATAGCCATCATCAGAATAGGCAGATCTCTGCTAAGTGTGAAGCCCCCTGTCCTGAAGCTTTTCAGAAACGTCACGACCCTTGCCAGCAGTAAAGCTGGTTTCTCTCCTCCTCCCCTCTCTTCAACACAGGCAACCGCCCCCAGCCCAAACTAAACCCGTGGTAGAATTTACATAAGAGAGAGAGAAAAGCTTTTTCCCTTTCCCTCCAGGCCCACCTCCGCGGAGTCAATGGAAGTTTTGCCAATGACCTCAGTAGGCGCAACACTCTCTAAACTTCCTTTCCTCTAGCAGGCCAATAAACTTCTTATCTGCACAATGACTGCCACATATTTGCACCACATCTTTTTGCCTACAGTTAGACTAACTTAACACTGGGAAAAGTTACATAGCCATAAATTTTTAAAACATTTAATAGGGCTTTTAGGCATATAACCCCCTGCAAATCAGCAGAAGTTATGCAGCTGAAACCTGACGTTTGCTCTGGAAGTGCTATTGAGGTACCATTTTCTTGTATATGGTATGACTGTTAGTAGACAGATGGGTTTTTATATCAGAATAATGAATGAAAACTAGACACTGTTTATTTGTAATATATGCTATTGAGCATCTGAATTAATGAAATGGAATTTGTGGATGGATGGCATGTTCAGGAGAGTAGAAAAACATTACTGCTTATAATTCAGCCTTTGACATTTATGTTTAGGAATGGCTGAGGTGGCAGTTTGACGTGTTGCTGGTTTTGTTGTCTCTTACACGTTTCAGTAATAATTTCAACTTTGGAGAAGGGAGAGCAAATATCCATGTTACGTGTATAATTACAATGCAGAGAAATTTAGGCAAAGCCGCTTTCCAAACATTGGCATACCTCAGTGCGGATGGGAAAGGGCATCGTAGACTGAGATTCCAGTCTGATGCGCTCTTTTCTGACTGGAGGAAGAAAAAAAGGCAACTGTGATGGAGTTCTGGAATGATCACATCTGTCCCATTAAGGGCTGGACATCTATCTCTCTTTACACAGAGCTACCGAGCAGCCATCATTTACATTAAAACTCTCAGTCCATTACCAACAGTTGACCTTGCGACCTTAGTTTAAATGCTTCACATCCCATTACTTTCCTCCCGAGTCATCTACTTTCCTAATATTTTACAATAACACATTTCAGCATTGTCACAGGTTTCAGGCTCAAATTCTGGAAAATGTTTCCGTTCAAGAAAACACTCCACTGTGCGCTTTATTTTATTTATCTCCTGAAATTAAAATGAAGCATGCCGTTACCGTTTGCTCTCCATAGAGATAGACTGAAAACACACTTATGTGCTCCTCTGTCCTGTGCTCTGAATGATGGCAGTTATTTTTTCCAGTCTGTTTCAAACAGAAGAACTAATGTAATCATAAATGCATTGAAATTAAATCCTAATAAAGGGTCTTCAGAAGAATGTATATATTCATGTTCCCACTTAAAAAAAAGGTTTATTATACTTGAAAAAGATATTTGAAGCATTCCAGCTTTCTAAAGCATTGCAGTATACTTTTGCAATAGCTTGTTACCCATTACTGAATAGATTTAATTATACTTTCTCTGTAGTAGAATTACAGTTACAGATGTTTTTTTGCTACTGATTGGAACGTCAGTAATAATTTAATTAGATATTATGACAGTTTCCATGGCTTATACGTTAACACAGTTAAATTCTCTCTGTAAACTAATTTTGAGAACAAATGTTTCTGTTCAAAACCTTTTACAGTGGAAATGTTTCAAAGGTAGAAAAAGTTAATTATAAGGCTTTTTTCCCCTTCTAAATCCTCTGAAGGAGCAAGAACATTTTCCATGGAAATATGGTCAGCCACTGAAATGTCAAAGAGACTCTAACTGTAGAACACTGAACGGTATATGGAAAGTATATGAAATTTAAACTACCTTACAATCTAAGTTAAATGGTACTATTTATTTATATAACTATAGTGACCCTCAGTGTGTAGAAGATATGCTTTTTACTGTGTGGTTTTCTTGTATGCGAGAACATTGAATGGCTGTATTATATTTAATTAAAAGCAATAGTGGGCCTACCCAGATGTTAAAAGGGCTTGATCTGAACAGTGTGTTGACATCAGATGAATAGGAGAGGCCACCTGCTAGCTCCACTTTTGGCTTTGTGGATGATTTGCATTCCTGTGGCCTGTTGCTCTGCATGATTGCTCTCAGCACTTCACAGCCCCATGAACTGTTTAATATCATGGATACCTTCCAGCCACGCAGGCTATCTCCTTTTGTAACATCAGCGCAAAAGAAAGAATGACCACTTGCATGATTCTGATGGGTAGAGCATGATGTTTTCACTTAGCATACACCACATCAAAGAGGAGGAAATGCTTTTCTATAAAGTGGATTAAGATAAAAATTAATCCATTCTTGCCTAAGAGCGCTAACAGACCTTTTTGTTCTCTTTCGGAAAGATAATGCTCATCATTTGAATCTGAGTACAATATGGTTCAGACTGTAAGTGGTATCCTTGTCTTTTCACTTGAGCACAGAATGTTTCTAGTGTAAATATGTAGAATTTAAATAATTTACTAAATATGTGTACTGTCTGAACACTGAGAATCGCTTCAATAGCATAAATATATTCATGAACACAAATGCAACTATTAGACTGCATGTGCTTTATAATCATTAGACTTCCAGTACAGTCCTGATTTCTGTCATCTTTCTAAAAAACCTATATTTTAAAGCGGGAGGCAGGAAAAATGGAATCAAAAGGAAAAAGAAATCATTATAGCATTTTCCAGTAGGTAATATTGAAAGACAAAGGAGAAATTTCAGATCCACGTTTCCATATATTGTCCTCTCTTGAGATTATACTTGCTGCATAAGACTTAGTGAAAGCTTCTGATATGCTTCCAACTTGAAGGTTATTGTATCATCACTCAAGGAGCGGAAGGATGCCATTATCTAAAAATAGTCATAGTTATTTTCCAGATTCCTTTGTATTTGTGATCTATATTTACTTTTGCAGTGATGAGTTGACTTCATCCCTGCAAGCTCTCACTGACATTTCCTTGTAGTTTTATACTTCAGTATTAAATAATGTATTTAGCAGACATAAAAATGCATCCTGTTATGGTGTGATAAAAGATAGCTTCATTTATTTCAGTTCTAGAAGCAAAAGCTAACAGTTACTTTAAGTTTTAGTAGACTGCTGAAAAATACGCTTGCTTTTGTGTTTGATGTATCTTTTTCATTATGCAGTATGATGATTTAAGGTACAAGACAGGAAAATAAAATATTAATGCACAGCAGATTTATATATGATGCGTGTGATAATTCAGTTTCAACTTTTAAAAGTTTGAACATTTTAAATCAACTTTTTGCTATAACCAGACAATGACCTTCTTGCTAAATTATTTAGTTACTTAAGAGCTGGGATAACTGAGATTAAAGCAGAATTTATGTACCTAAATGCCTGTTTAGAAGCCTAACTCTAAGGCACAGATTTTCTGACTCCTTACTCAGCTAACTGCAATATATAAAATTCCTATGTATTTAAGCTTATGATTTCAAAGTAGCTCATGTATCGCAAATTTTACTTCTCAACAATATCCACAGACGACCCAGTTTTAATGCTTGGAGAGAGCAGAGATTTCATTCTGAATTCCAGAATATAAAGTGCACATAGCACTGACGAGAAATGTGATTTCAGTTCCCTCCTTTGGCTGAAAGGTTCTGAATCTAACAGTGATTCTAAACCAGACTTCCGAGGTTTCAGGGAATAGGAGCTCTCAGATTCTTCTGGTTAATTAAAGTTTTTCATTACCTGATTAAATGTTTTCTAGTCAGTGGCTGTGATGAAGAAAGTCAGTAGCTCTATGGCTTGTATTACCCCTGGAAAAACTATAGCGGTGGCTAGGGAACTTCTGCAGCTAAATACAAGGGCTCAGCTCTGCTCAGGCAGAATGTGGACCACTACCACTGGGCTATTGGCTAAACAGAAGGTACTTGGTTGTTCTGGTTTTCTTGAAAGAAAAAAAAAATTGCCTCCAATTTCCAAATAGTGAAACACCATCCGAGAGAAGTATTTCTTTATTCTGTAATTAAGCATTCTAAACCTTAAAAAGGATGAAGCTGAAGATAATGCCCCACTTACAGCATTTCAATTTGAGGTGCTCTGGGGTGTCCGAGACATTTGCAGCAGGTTTGACAGATGTCACAGGGCTTGCTGGAGACCTTTCCTCCTCTAGACTGGCAGCCCGGGGATGATGGCATCTCAAATGGCACCGGGTTTTTGTAAGCATGCACGTTAAGCTTAGGCAATTGAATCCCAATAAGGGTGTTTAAGCTCCTGTGATAGCGGTTATCTAATCAGCACAGTCTGGAGAGTGACTGAATTCATTTTGTGCCTGGAGCTGGGAATGGCTTTTCCAGCCCCATGGACTGCATTGGCCAAGTCTGCACTGGCTGCCACCGGAGCTCACGTGTCTGGCATGCATGGAGACCATTGCGTGTAGACACATAAATTCAAGTGTCCTACTCATGCACTGAATCTTATCATTGATTGTGATATTTTCCTGTACTTCCACTGTAATCAGTAAAACTATATGGATTTAGAGAACATATTGCAACAAATGCAAATGTTGTAAACCCCTTATTTGTAAGGTGACCATGGAAGCCGAGTATTGTACACTTGGACTTCTGAAAAAAAACTGCAATTACATATGCACATCTTCTCCATAACATCAGGGAAGTGCAGAGAGAAGAAAACAGAGATACTGATATTATTCCCCCAGTGAGCTGGCTTGCAGGACTGGGTTTAACTAAGAGCTAATATAGCTCATGTCCACCACGCTTCTTCTGGAGGGGCCCTGCAGTCCTAAAAAAGCTGAAGGACTTGAGACTGGCAGCAAATTAAAGTTTAATACGTACTGCAATTTGTATCTTCTAGAATCCTACATCACTTCCCCATCATAACTGTGTGTTAACTGCCATTACATCCAAGTATATGAAGTAATAAATAGGTCCCAAGTGCCAAGTAAACGTGAAAAAAAATCTGAGGCATTTCTTCTCCATGTGGGAACCATCTCTAGTGAACTATACTTCTGTAAAAGGAAAGTTATTACTGTTGTTCTACAAGTGTTTTCCTTCACTAGAAAGCTGCTATGGAAAATGATAAAGAGTTTACTCTTTTGTTGAGTGCTCTGTAAATGCTGTATGCCTTCTCCAGATACAGCTTTGCAGATGGAAATATTTGAGGTGAGGCTGAATGCTTTCCTGAATTGTGACCTGCTATAACATGAGTTTTCTTCTCAGCCTAATTGTCTCTGCTTTGCACTACTCAGGTGCTGCAAAACAGCTGTTGGACTAGCTGATCTATGCAGATTGAAATTCTCCTGCGTGCATAAATCCCCATGTCATGGCATGGTGATGGAAAAGCACCGAAAACCTGTGTACCAACTGACTTTCAGCCATGAAAAAGAAGTGGGCTTTCCCTGAAGAGGTGATAGTCCAGAGCATTCCTGCACGCCGCTGATCCTGTATCTACACACAGATTTGTGTGATTTTCAAGCAGAGCTAACTTCTACCACAGTCAAAATAGTTTCTGTTGAACCTCAGGAACACTAAAAGTGACATAAAGTCATCTTTGCCACCCATACATGACAGAGGCTTATGTTTAAGCAGTAAGGAATTTAAGTAAAAGAGAATAAGATTATATAAATTGCACTTTTAAAACAAACTAGATTATCATCCCTTTGACCATATCATGGAGACAGCTTTATGATAATATCTCTAAGTATATCCAAAACACGATAAGGAATTGATAGTGGATGTTTTTGTTGTTACAGCAAATGGAGTGGTAAGGCATGATGATAACTACTGCTATGCATTGCTATTGTATATATAATGATGGGGTTGTGGGGCACCACACTCTTTAGGGCTTATCTTTGTCTATTTTTAAGCAAAGTGTTAATTGAGTGCAAATGTGTCTGATTCTGTGATGTAAAGAGCTGCTCTTTGTTGACAATCCTTAGTCTCCTGATTGCTTGTTTGGTATTGGCCAGCTGTGGCCTTGAGTGATGAAATACCTTAAAATATGAACTGTGCTTTCTTCAAAGTATGTATTTTGCCTTCAATATGGTGAAGCAATCAAACATTTAGACTTAGCTTACAGGAAGAGAACAACTTTGCTATAATAAGTACTGGGGGGGCCTCGGTTCAAGGAAAGAGAGGGTGCTGAGGAATGTTAAAAGCAGACACTGTTATCACTCCCTTTGAGTACTGAGTTTACCTTCACCTACAGTTCCTTCGGATCCTCCCTCTATAACCTTGAAGAAAGCCTCTCACAAGTACAGTGACATAATTTAAGGAAGGTGTAGCACTGGGGGAGGACAGAAACGGGAACATCCCCATCTTCTCTTTGCAGTATTTTTACAGAAAATATATAGGCAACCCTCTGGATTCCACAAACATTTTAAAAGATCTGGCTTCTTGGTAACAATTTTTAAACAAAACAAAACTCACACAACCACTCCCCCCACCCCCAGTTACCTCTCTCCAACCCTAGGAAAAAGCCAGGATAGTTTCATGTATGTTCCTGTGTTTGGAAAATTAGAAAATATACTTGTAATTCTTGATTGATGTATGTTGTTTGACAACTTCTCTCCCTGCTAACTTAGTAGGGAATCAAACCCAGTTTCACTGATGTTCTGACGTGAGATGCATATCATGAATAGATTCTTTTTGAAAAAGAGCCTCTTTCTATCTTTTCACAATTCAAAATCTTAAAATCTCAGGACCTTCCTACTTATGCAATAAATATAAAGAACTGGCCCCAACCTTGACAACAACCCTTTCCTCCCCCAACCCCACACTCAGGTGGTAACTAAAAGCCCACTGAAGTCTATGGCTTCCCTGGAGGCATTAATTTCAAAGGCCACTGGGGCATTAATTTCAACAGAGCTACTCGTAAGGGATGTGAATTCACAGGACTGAGGGCTACTTCAGCGCTCGTCCCATCCAGAGAAAACACTTCTCCCTCTCTGCCAGCAACAACTTGTTACTTGCATTTTCTCTTTAGTGTATTCTCTGAAGTATGTCACAATATTTCCTCTGTGTCCTTGAAAAATAAATGTAATGATCGTATTTGTGGCTCACAGTCAGTCCAGTGGGCTTCTTGCTTCCTAGCTCTTCTGAAATACTAGTCACCTATTCCCAGCTCTCTTACCTTCATTTCACGCCACTGGGAGAGACTGAAGCCTTCTGTGACTCTCTCCTGAGTCGCATTCTGTTCCCTTATTCTCTGCCTTGTATTTCTTACCTGCTGAAGGCAAGAAAGTTCTTCTCACCTGACTTAATCATTTTACCGGCTACCCTTGCTGCTGTCTTCCTTCAACAGAAAAAGTGGCTCCCACACCTTGCTCAGTAGTGCTTTGCAGAGATTCACTGGTGTGGGCACAGTGCAAACCTCAATAGCTGGAAATTGATTGTTACAGGCAGAAGTTAGATCTGGCTCTTAACTCCCTGAGCTGTGAAAGACAGATATTTAAAAAAACTAGTAGATTATGCTTTTGAATAAAAACATCACTAGACAATTGCCTTTTTATTTGCAATGATCACATGAGTTGGTAAACTTTATGTTGTATGCATTCAAGTTGCAGTCTTCCTCTTTCACATACACAACACACATTTATATGCATATATGAGGCTCTGTCTTACACCTGGTAAGATGGTATCAACAATAAAGCTAGAAAAAAGTAGTATTTGATATTTTTTTCTTGATTTTCTGCAAACCTTTAGTTACGGCAGAAGATAGTTCAAGCCATTGCTTAGGTAGTTTACTTGAGATCATGATAACAGGTTTGTTTCTGCTGTTGCTGGTAAGAACCAGTAGGGAATACAATAATACAACAGTGGGTATAGCTTGGGTGGGCCATACCCAAGTTTCTTGCAGCTGGTGACTGGAAAAGGGCAAAGAAGGAAGGAACAGGAGAAGGGGTTAGAAATGGAGCATGCTATTCCTTTTCCTTCCAAAATGAGCTCTAGAAAAACAAGACTCCGCTCTCGATTGTGCTCTCAACCTACAGTAACGAGCCTGGACTGACAAAATGAGGATCATTTTCCGTCTTTAAAGCCTCCTGTAATTTTTCAGTGAAACCAACACAGGAGAACACCCACTGAAAAAAGCAACTAGTACTGAGTTTGAAAAAAAAAGAATTTAAAATTCTGTTATCAGAAAGAAATGTTATTCCTAAACCACTTCATTGTAGTTAATTACCCAGTAGAAATATGTTACCTTTGAGGATTTGATTTTTTTTTTTTACTTATATGCACATTAGCAGGTATCCCGAATCTGGAATATCTCTTCTTGAAGCATGATTATGGTTATCTACAGTCCTGAAGCACTGCGCTCTTCAGAGTTAAGAAGGCAGAGCAAAGGTCAATGGAAGCTCAGCTCATGACTTTTTACAATCCAGCTTTTTCTTCAGCACGCAGTCTGAGGAAGTCCAGGCTGTGGTGTTTCAGTCTCATGAATGTCTTTTGGCTTTCACTTCAGCTTGTATTTAAAGCTGGATAACTGTTTTAAAGGGCACTTGAATTCAGTGTCCTTTGTAGCATACTGTTCTGCATCTGTTTAAGAGGTGTTCCATGTGCTTTTGGCAGATGATATTTCCAGCCATTCTGAAATGTTTAAAAAGGCCAGTTTTCTGAACTGCCTTCTGCTATATATGCTGTAATGCAAATTTGGGCTTTTGAAGTGATGGATAAATTCAGTATTCTAGATGTACTTTGTTGTGAAAATAATAACAAAATAAAATACCTCTCCAAAATATAAATAGTGGAGGAAAAAAATAGGTTTAATATTTTTATGGTTTACCTTTTTAAATTTGAAAAATTATATTTTTGTTTCTTTTTGACACTGTTGGGAGCCAACAAAATCAGTTCTCACTGCAGCAATATGGGAGTCATCAGGCACAGAATGTGTCATTGCAAAAGAACAACATTGTTAATTTTGGGTAAACAAAAACACTGGGGATGTTTCTTTGAATGAGAAGATCGAATCTTTATGAGTTTATAGATTTTGACACTCCCCACTGCCACATGGAAGGGATGAAATCAAGACAGAAAATCTGTTTCACCTTATTCAAAATATATAGCTAAATAAGTAAGATGGGGTGATATATATGGATGCCCTTTCTTTCCTTTCTGTTTTGCTCATTAGAAAATAAAAGCAGAAGCTGTTGTGACAGAGCATGAGACAGAGCTTAAAATTTGGAGAGCCTGGGGCTGCTAATCTTTATGTTAACATTAAACTTCTTGTTACGAAATTATAGCAGATGCACAGCCATTCTAGAATGGCACAGGTCACAATCCCATATGTTGCCAATCCCACACAAGCCATGTATCACCTCTTATTTCATATCTGTCAGTCTCATACAAACGTCTCGCTAACTACAGTGCTTAAAGGTATGAGGCATCCATGTTCATGAACCTGAATCCCTTCCCAGATGAACTAATTATGAAGGAGCCATAATGGAAACTGTTCTTCGCAAATATTTGCAAAGGATGGTTCATTGTCTGGTGCTGCTTTCGTGAGCAAGCAGGTGCCCTGTGTGTAATTTAGATATAGCAGATGTACATACATCAGTATTTAAATACTGGTAGAAATATATGTGAATACTATGCATGTTCATGTCTCAGTATTAATAATAAAAGGTACATATCAACATGTGTGTGTGCATGCGTGTGTGCATGCGTGCTCGTGTGCAAATTTTCTCCCTAGAAAATATATTCTTGGAAATCCTATTCTAGTACATTTTCACACATAGAGAGAAGGAACTATTTCTTCCAACTTAACATACATTATTAATATGCATTATGCATCATCCTTCAATTCATATACTTATAAAATCCAATTGGGATCAATAGGTATCCTTTCTATGTAGGAACTGCTACATTTATTTAGATGTCTAAATTTATATAAAACAAGGTAGCTAATGCTTTTTTTAGTGTAACATAGCATTGTTCTGTAGAACAAAATGGTAATAACACTGAATCTGCTGACACTGCAGGTGTTGAGGGATCTATGGACTCGAGGCTTTTAAGTTTCAATAGGTTTCATATAAAGTTGGCATATAGGATATCGGGGTGTTCACTCAAGCCCTGTTACTTTGACTAATCAGACCTGATGACATAATGAAATGCTTTTCTTTTTGCCTTGCACAGCTCCTCATTTTAAAATATTACGTGTCTTAAGTTAAGAGTGCTCAGCACCCCACAAAACAGAGTCCTTAAGCAGCACAGTCATACAGTTGCATTTCATTACGCTAACATTAAACATACACTTTTCAGACTTGGTATCAATTTTATACTGTTCACATGTTACGGTGGTCTGCTGTTTTCAGGTTTGTCGCTCTTGCTTCACAGTAAGAGGCCCGTTTGCAATATCGCACACCCAGCTGCACCTCGGTAAAAAGAAATATATTGCAGACGTGTGCTGAGCAACCATCCCGGGTATTGCTTTCCCGTTGCACTTCGTTTCTGATCTGCCACACCAGGGTTATTACAGGCCTGAGCCTCTGCGGAGCGAAGCCTGCCAAACGCGCTGAGCTCCGTCAGACGTGCGCGGGGCAGGCCTCTGAAGGGCTCGCCCGGTGCCAGGGAGGTTTCATCCACACGGAGGCTCTCCCCTAAACAAAATGGATCAAATTGAAAGCAGTTGTAATTTGGAGCATAAATCGTACGTCAAATAACAGAACTGCAGTCGGCCTGTCATTTTTCATGAGGAAAATATGCATAACCGGTATTTTGCTGAGAAATACATCAATAGAGTTTAAATATACAAAAGAATGCTTGCTTTAAAGAAAGACTGGTGCTTCATTTGAGAAAACATATTTTATTATTAAGATTAATATAGGTATCCAAAACAGTACGTGTCTGCAAAATTCCAGAATGATTTAAAATAGATTCCCATTGGAGACGAAGGCCCACCTCAGACCGATTTCCACACTCTGCAACTTGCAGATCAGGGTCTAAAAAGTTTACATCTCAGTGGGAAATGTCCTTTATCTCCTTTCACAGCAGGTGAGTCTGTCAAAGGTGAAGAATGATACCAAGAAGGCTCCTTCCCGCCCACTTTATCTTTCAGTCTTGTTTTGCTTTATTAAATTTTTTAAACAGTTCATCAGGTTAGTCACCAAGCTTTATTCTCTCTTATTGCACTAATTTTAAAATGATACTATTTTGTCTGCAGGAATAATGAGAAAAAGTCATTGGGGATCAGCTGTGGATATATATGGCCCCTCCTTTACTCATGCTCTCGTGGGGCGGATTAGTCATGTGTTGGTTTAACACATCCCTACAGGCAATGTCTTATTGCTTAAGGTTCAGAAATATGAATAATAAAACTAGACCATAAGCTATTTAGCTTGCTAGAAATTAAATTTAACAGCTTCAGCTCATGAATCCAGCTGTAAAAGTACATACAAGGCATTAAATTAACAGGAACACATGGAAATCTACAGGATCATATTCCAGAGGAACCAAGTTTTGTGTTTGTCTTACCAGATAATCTGGTAAAACTAGACAAAACAGATTTCTTTTTTTTTTTCCTAACATTAAACTTCTTCCACTATCAAAATCCTTCTTTGAAGAAACTTTACTGCTGCAGAACAATATTCATAACCCTGATTTGTCCTTCTCTCATAAAACCCCCAAATCTCTCAACCAGTCATCTTCCTTGTACCAAAGAAATTGATGCCTTTAGGAAGGATTAATGCGCCCAAGGGATTATCTGGGTTTTTTTTTGCAAATATACTGATCAGTCCCACTAATGATATTGCATCTGCCCACAAACTTCTTGTTCCTATTCTTAGATCATCACAGTCACAGCCATTCTTCTCATGTTAGTATTTGAGAATATATCCATATAAACAAAAAATAATGACTAAAATCTTGTATCTTAAGAACATACTCCAGTCCAAAGGGAATTCATTTTTTTCCAAAGTAGAGACATTGCTGTTGTTACTGATTCTACATAGAAAGCATTCAAACACTGCAGTAATATGCAGCAGTATAAAATCCCAGCGTAGATACGGGGTGGAGGGTTCACTGATATCATTGTAAGATAGATTTGGGCTTTCTGCGAGAGAAGTTTAATGTAGGAAATTCCTGTGTTAAATGCTATGACTGCTCTTAAGACAGTGATAAGCGTGGAAGTATGGGTGACAGTGTAGTAGGCTTTATAGAAAGGTGAGCTTTGCATCTATTATGAATACATCAGTGAGGACATATTGGGGTAGGCCAGGTTAAGAGCAAAAGTGAACATCTGGCAACTTGTCTTCCTCCAGACCCTACATGCAACACCTGCACAAAGGCCAAATACTTTGTCATTACGCAGGATTTTAGGTTTTCTTATTGTATGAGGAAAATAATGTGCTTTTTCTCCCTTGGGGCAAATCCTAATTCTGCTTCTGAGGCCAAGATGACTCCTTCTGCATTGCAATTGTGTTTTGGCAGCACAAGTTAGGACAACAGACTTTGATGGTACATCTCTGCACAGACCAGTGCACCAGTAATGGCTAAGAATGGGAGCCAGGCCAACGACCAGCTGCTAGCCAGCTCTCCTCCTTCTGCAAAGTACCAAGTGACACCGGGAATAGGATGTTCTGCTTACTTATCCCACAGCCCCCCAGAAAAGATGAACTGCTATCAAAGTCTTGGGTCATATCTTGTATGAAGTCAGTTGTCCCTCGTTGCCCAGACATTCCCCATGTAATTACTGCTGGGCGGCCTTTTTAGGAGAAAGTTGATTTCATCACAGCCACACATCCATCAACTTTATTGTCTTCTGACATCATCCCTCATGCCCCTATATTGCTGTTGCTAGGTGACATGCTACCTATTGTGAAATCACAGCTGAGTAAGTGTTGTTCAAGTTATAATGGGTACTGTCTTTTCAGCTATTGTATACGGCCTTATCTTTTGTAGTGGTAGAGATGGAAGGGCTTAGATATGGCACTATAAAAGGGAGCAATTAAGTCTTCCTTTAAAATTACAACCTGATTAATAATCATATTGAAAACATAACATTACATATTGGTGCATACAATGTGTTTTGTTTACATCAGAGACATGTATTGAGATACCACTTAACGTACACAGTTAAGATACAGCTACACAAAGTGTAAGGTCTAGCTAGTAAGTAACCTGTCTCAGGATCTGCAATCCATCGGTTATTATAAGAAATCAGACAGTGACGAATAATTACATCTCCTTCTAAGTAAAACTCTCTAATTCCACCTAGCGTCAACTGGGTAAATACTTGTTATATTTTTTAGCCTTTCTTTTATAGCTATCTTTTCATGCATATGGACACTAGTCCTTCTTAGAATTCTGCTAAGCTCTTAGCTTCCATGATATCTTATGCAAAGATAATAATCCCTACTAGTTAAGAATTGCCTAAATATGTACTGAAATAAGAATATTTTTATCAGTTTGAAATGTTCCGCCTGCCATGAAATTTATCCTTGTTTTTATGCTATCAGGGAAAAATGTGACATACTCAATTTTAACCTTAGTTGAAAAGTCATACTTTTCTGATTTGTCATGATGACATGTGTTAAGAATCAAAGGAATCATTTGCTTTCTTAATGGTATGGGAATATAATTTGCAGTTTGTTTTTAAAAGCTGAATCACTGTTTTCAGATATCATTCCTCAGGAAATATGTTTTCAATTATACCCCCTCCCCTTTTTCTTTCCGACTAGCTACACATTCTAGTTAAGCAAGATATATTAATTGTTTTTCATAAAGGTATCTCTCAAACACTCTCTTTTCTAAGTCTCCATTTTTGTTGGAATTGCTTATGTAATATATAGAATAACAGGCCACTTATTTTAATGATGCCCAGTTAATCCTGAATGTGCATCTCATTGGTTGTTGACTTCATTCGCTTTCACTTTGATTTGCGCTTTGAAAAGCCCAAATCATTGGTGTTATTCATAGATTGTTAAGACCCATAGGCAGAAAAAAATTCATATTACTTTAATGCTTTAATTAATTCTTGTATTCCATGTCTCTATATAGTACCAGCTGCACAATAATTCATGACAGTACATTCCAGATAAACCACATTTTAAATATAATGCAATAATTACCACCCTTAACAGACCACTTATGCTTCTACAGAAGGATCCCAAATCTGTCTGAGCAGTCTAGAGGATTAATAATAACGGTGGTGAATTATTAATCATGCAGTGAATCTGCTCCTTAATTTAGCTGATTGCTTCACATTTTCCAGCAGAAAAGACATTGCAACTGTTTTTGCCTTTTCCATATAGCTCTTTTCAGGGTGCAGCCTTCATCCGTCTTAAAATTTTATTCTTTTTGGTTAGAATTTTACCTGCAACTTTGGAGACCCCACCTATTCTTCTGCTCCTAGAGCCTGACTTTGATCTCCCTTCTGTTTAAGAAGGGCTCATCTTATTCCTTTTGTACCATATCACTGTTCAAATGCCATAGCAATGATTCGCTCAGATATCTAACCATGACAAAGATTATTTCTTGATTTTCTTAAAAAGGTTTTCAACAATGCATCTGCTTCTCCATAGTTAATATGCTAATTAATAAAATCTAGTCACGACACATAAACAGAGAACAGCAACAGATTCTATACTCTGCCTACTGCATTTTCCTAGCTGTTTCTGTCTAAAAGAAACAGGGCTGTCTATTTTGTATCATTTTTGTCAATAAAAGGCTTTTAAAAGCTGATTATTTTCTGATTACCTTTCCCTTCCCCTATTTCTGTTCTCTTTTGTCATTTTGATAAATTGGGATAGGAACCATGTTTTATTTTACATCTGGATATAGTCAAGCTGAAGACAAACATGCAAGTATCGTAATATTTTTGTACGTTCATAATTAGCATCTCACACACCTTAGCTGAATGATCTCTTGCTGGAACTAATTGTTTTAGTAGAAATAAAATAATCCACAGGTACAACTGAATTCCTTTAGAACTAGCCTTCTGTGAATTAGCATTCTGTGAACTTTCTATCCGTGGTATAAAAAACATGAATCAGACATGTAATCTATGAAGCGCAGCATCCTGTCCGTGATGGTAGCCAGGGCCAGATGTTTTACACAAAGGTGCAAAAAACCCTTACAGTAGGCAGATGTTGGATTATTTCTCTATTAAGGAGGTCTCATCCTAAGCCCTAATACTTAGAGATTGTCTGGAGCCCTAAAGGATGAAGTTTTATTTTCATTCCAGAACTCTTCTTCAGTGTCTCACTAAGTTTTGCTCTTTGAGAGTGTTTGTTGTGGAGTGGTGGCAGGAACTGAGTTGTGTGGGCTCCAGATGTAGGTTCAGCGTTGTTTCCCATGCTGGAGCAACAAGCAAGAGCAAAATCTGCTCAGAGCAACCGGAATATTAAACTTCTTAGCTGTTAGCCCCTGGCAAACATAAAGGAGCAAAACATAGCTAGAAAATGACATTTCTTAACATTTTAGAAATTAAATGGATATTCACCGGGACAACAGAGAGCATGTTCCTGACTCCAGGCTATATTGCTGCTAAATTCTGAATTCTTGTTACAAGACATGGAGATGTCTGTGCTTTTAGAAACAGTTGGACATACTTTTGTAATGGAAAAGCTGTGGCAACTTAAATGTAGTGGTCACTACTTCAGGCACAGATGTACCGTGGGTAAACACCACTGTGTTTACAATAGGAACACAAATTCATTGTCTCCTGAACATGTGTGGTGACAACACTAAGGCAAGGAAGAGGAAGTGGATGTTAATGAGGCTGAAGAGCCAAAGTCTCTCTGGGACCAATTGCGAAAGAAAGTTAAAGCTTCCCTTCCTGGCTGTCATGCACTGGAGCAGTCCTACACAGTTCTACACAGTCCCCTGTGGCTACAATGCTGCCTCTCCTGTCTGTGTTGGGTGTTCCGGTGATCCATGCTGACCTGTTCCCCTTCTCTCCTGTTCCTCAAAAGGCCCATTGAAAGAGGAGTATAAGAACTCAAACTACCTCCATTAACACTACGGTACCTCACANCTCCATGCTGACCTGTTCCCCTTCTACCTCCATTAACACTACGGTACCTCACATCTTTGTTAGCTCTCTCCTTGAGCTCTGAATTACAAATCTGATTTATAATAATTAAAGTGTTGGGTCAAATTATGTTCTTTAACATGGTATGAAACACCTTAAAAATTTTCATGGAAGTTCTGTATATGCGGGAAAAAAAAATTTACAAAAATAATAAAGAATAGTTTTAAGTTCAAAAGCCTATTTACCTGTTGTCCTCAAGGGAAACTATAGATCTTTAAGCATCTCTCTGTACTAGGACCAGCCATTCTTAAAGGTC
Source organism: Anarhynchus alexandrinus (assembly GCA_008711295.1). Taxonomy (NCBI): domain Eukaryota; kingdom Metazoa; phylum Chordata; class Aves; order Charadriiformes; family Charadriidae; genus Anarhynchus; species Anarhynchus alexandrinus. Next base: position 1,532,497 of record VUYV01000024.1, read on the forward strand.
AAAGAAAAGTCAGAACTGTAACACTAATGTATTACTATAGAACTTAATGAAATATTCTATGCATTGTTTTTAATTCCTTATTACTCAAATTCCTGGCTGTACAGTGATCCAGTGTCAACATTTGGTTTGGCATTTAGGATTCTCTCCTAGGAAATGGGAAGTGTGGGCTGAATACTCTGAAGGCTTTTCAAACTCTGAGCCAGGAACTTCACGGCTGTTCCTCTGTGCTTGATGTTTCCTACTGGCCAAACTTCAGGGGCTACCTGTTCAACATGTGGACATACTGCACTGCCTAGAAGAGACACCTAAGCTTCCTTCATCGCAGTGGAGAAGCAAGCCTGTAGCTAAGCTGCTCCAAATAACTCCCTGTGGGTGATGAGCACACCTAGCTCTCTCCACTGACTGCAGAAAAATGCAGCTTAGGCAGCCTAAATCTCTCTAAAGGCTCATAAATGCTGCAATGCCTAATTTAAATGCTTAAAGTAGGAGGTTTGACTAATGCTGTCCATACCTATTTGAATTCTCTGCAGTCTCATGCAGCTAGACTGCTGTATCTGTTTGTTGTGGGTTAACCCCTGGTACGCAGCTCAGCCCCTCACAGCCACTTGTTCACTTCCCCCCGCAGTGGGACGGGGGAGACAATCACAAGGATAAAAGTGTGAAAACCCAGGTTAGGAGAAAGACAGTTAACTAGGTAAAGCAAAACTGTGTGCGCAAGCAAGGCAAAATAAGGAATTACCTTACTACTCCCCATCAGCAGGCAGGTATTTAGCCATTTCCAGGAAAACAAGGCTTCATCATGCGTAACTGTTACTTGGGAAGACAAGTGCCAGAACCCTGAAGGTGACCCCGCTTCCTCCTTATTTCCTTCAGCTTTTATTGTTGAGCATGATATGATATGGTATGGAATATCCCTTTGGTCACCTGGGGTCAGCTGTCCCTCCTGTGTCCCCTGCCAACTTCTTGCCCACCCCCAGCCTGGTGAGAACACGGTGAGAAAAAGAGACGGCAGGCTTTGACACTGGTCAAAGATATCTAAAACATGGGTTTGTTATCGACACAGGTGTGTTTTCATCATAAATCCAAAACATAGCACCATAAGAGCTGCTATGAAAAAAATTAACTCCATCCCAGCCAAAACCAGTACACTATTCTACTAGGAGCACACTGTCACATTTCCAAGCCATTCTTTGCCATCAGAAAGATGAGAAAATTGGTAATCTTCTTAAGACAATGGCCGATTCTTGTGTTGTCACATGATTCTATGAGCTGACACATAGACATTAAAACACCCAGCTACTAAGTGAAAAAAAACCTTTCTTGTGCTGGTATATAAACATCTGTTTTGGAAGTGAATTGTGTTTTAAATTGGGGAAAGAAATCATTAAGGGTAGTGTGGAATGGCTGATACCGCAAATGACATTCTTACGAAAAAGAAGAATATTGTTCACTTTCATAGAATATTGCTTAAGCAACACTGTGGGTCCCTAAAGGTAACAACAATAACATGTTCTGCTTCACAATATGGCATCAGCATTTTAATTTAAAGGTATTATTGGTCTTCTCCCCCACAGATGAAGCTTACAGGTATATTTTTGTTTGAGATGCTGTGGACTCAAGAAAGTGCTTATCACTGCAACTGTAATACAATGTAGTACATATTAATTTTTATGTGATTACATCTTGTATTAGCAATGGAGATAGAGAAAGAAAGTTTTTCCAAGTGTTTTACTTTATCATGGTGTTGCTACCATTATGGTGAAAAGGGAATCTCTGAATGTCAATACCATTCCAGTATTTCCTATGTCAGCCTTTCCTCTAGAGTTACAGTATTCATTTGCTTGGTTCAGTCTTTGCTATTGAAGCCAAAAAACACAATCCTTTGTCCTAACTTCTGCATGCTACCAAAAAAGATTTTAGATCACAGGACACAGCTGAAAATTGCAATCTGACTCTGAAGTTAAATACAAACAGAGATGGAAGAAATAAATGATGCACACATTTACTTGATGATCTCAGATTACTTTGTATTACGCTGCATGCGATATTTGTTTTTATTCCACATTGCACACTATTTCAATTTATTTTTCATTATTTAGTAGTATGTCGTCCAAAAGCTTTTGCTATGTTGATAATTTAACAACTGCATTCAGTTATTGTGGATATGCATTTTAATTATGCATTGTTTAGGCAAAATGATACGAAGTCAATTGAAAAACATCAAACTGCAGCATTAAACACAAGCAGACTACCTTGGCAAGCACATCCTTTATGTGCAAATATAAACTTTGCTTTGTCTGTTCAGTAATACCTCTGCCTTTTTAACTGTTTGGTTGCCAAATTAGGCAAGTTTCTACTGCATCAGAAGACTTATTTTCTGTTTATTTTGGCCCTAGGCTGAGTAATGTTGGTGACAGAAGAAACAGAAAAATTCTAGTGACAGACAAGTCACTATACTAGAATTTAAACTGTTACTATTGCCTTGGAACAATTTAATGCCAGGGATGTAGCAGTTGAGTACTTCAAATCATTTTTAAAGGACAGTTATATGGCAAATGCCTAAAAAAGAATTCAAACCATTATTCCTGGTATGTGTACCCACGAAATATTTTTTTTGTACACTACCTCAGTAATTAGAAGAATAAAACCAAAAAGAACAGAGAAATCTAACTTTTGTATTCATATCATCTATATACATTTGTGCTTTATTAGATAATGCCTAATTCATTTTCACTTGCTGGAAAATTTGAAATAGACAAACTGCATATTAGGTACATTAGACATCACTATATTAGATCCCAGGGTTTATAATAAAATCTCCAACAAGCAAGACAGCAACTAATCAATCTCTATTTTTCTTATGATTTCAGTGCCTAAATGCACAGTTCCTTGGACTATCTGGGCTTCCCAGAAACACTCCAGTTATACTCCATCTTCTTCCCTCCCCTTAATGCTGAAATTGCATCCTCCTCTGCCGGAGGGACACACTCTCCAGTTATCTCTTTACCTACCTGCCTCAAAGCTATTACCATGTAACCTTTAACAGATAAAAAATTTACGTGGTATACTATGAGATTATATATTCATATTTGCAGATTGCATTTCATTTGTACCTTCCCTTTCAGTCCACTTCTCGCTTCTTTGGTGACTTTTTCTCTGAAGCCAGCAACAAGTTTGCTATGTATAGTGGTTTGAGACTTTCCTTGTCTGCACAGGTAGAAATCAGGTATAGAGTCGAATGCAGTGACAATGTAATGGACTTAATAATGTTAGCTGGCGTGGGACTCATTCCAGTAAATGTAGCTATCAACATCTGCGTAATTACTCTAGTCTCTGTATAGTCGGTGAGGAGACAAATGCATACATTAGAATATCATTGATTTGATATTAAAATACATGTTTAAAATAAATCAGAGGAATTGCTCCCTAAGAGAACACAGAAAAGGTGCAGGTCTTTAACTCTTTTTTCCTGTTTGGAAAACACTATCCCCAGAAAGCAGTGCAGGTACACTTGCCAGGTGGTTATTTTGTGCTGTTTTGGCTAAACTCTGATAAATGCTCTCTACTTGAGAAGAAATGGATATAGCATAAAAGTTGTCCCAGAACCTCCTTATTCAGTAAATATTTCCTAAGGATGATTTATAGTTTCTCTTTGTACTATGTGATATAAAGGGGTGGCTTGCTGGAAGAGTGGCCCCACTGACAATCAATACTGTTTTGTTGGCTCTTAGTAACATAAAGGGAGGAAGGAAATCAGAGGTTACTGCATATTGCACCTTATAATCCATATAAGAAATCACATCAGTATTTATAGGCAGAAAAAAGTAGGTGGAGAGGAGAGGGAGGTACTGACTGCACTTATGTGAAAAACAGAGATGGAAATGTAGTCTGTGTAACAGTAGGCAAAATACTTGCTCTTAAAAGGAAATATTTTCTTAAATATTATAACAGCACCTTGAAAATCCATTCAGGAATTGGCTCGTTGTTTCTCGTGATAATGCCGAATGGTAGGTCAGGTCACTGAGATGAAGAACTTGCAGTCTAAAGAGTCAGACAAGGGACACATTTGGTTCATCAGCATTTCTGTCAGTTATGGAAAATATCTCAAATGGAAAATGTTATCCATAAATAAGCACTTTCTCCTACAATTCTCTGCTGTCTGATATGCCTCATAACAATTATATGTAGCTATGTAGCGCTCCCACTTTGGAGATCACCCGAAGGGCTGCGCAGGGTACCATTCTTACCAGTGTAAAAGCCAGTGCCCTTTATAAATACAAAGTAACATAGCTTATGGTACATCCCTTTATTTTATGGCTCTGTGTTTAAGTGTGTAACAGTTGGGATTATGAAACTAGGTCTAAGGTCACAGGATTTCCTTTTTTTCCTATTTAATACTGTCTAGTAGTACGAGAATAAAATTAAAATGTTTCATTTTTTGGTGTGTTTTACATTGTGATCTAGTTGGCAAAACCCCCGCCATCTGACTGAATTAGTGAGAGAATAGAAAAGAACAGGATCCAACATCTGGCAAGACGTAACTTGGACTTTCTTCTTGATTGTGTCTGTTTCAAATGCCAGGTGTCTATCACCTGGAGTGTAGTCTTACTTTGGCAAAGTAATTCTATTACTAACTCTCTGAAGAATGCCGTCTCTGAATGATGCCGCTGCTAATGGAACACTGATTTACTGCCACAACTGTAAAGAATCTTTTTTAACATTGTGTTACACTTCCCATCAATTTAGATCAACCAGACCTACCATATGTGAGAAGTTATCTGCATTTTTCTCCAATAAAACTGAAATGATGAAAGCTTTGCTTTCCCTGAGGTATCATCCACTATTGGTAGCCCCGTTGTTTGTTCTTTAGCCCTCATCTTCTTTGTCAGGGCTGGAGCATATTACTCCTGCAAGGCTTGCCAGAATTCTATGGCTTATTTGTTGTTTGAGACTCACCATATGTGTCTTTGATCCCTGCCTAGTAGGCACCTTGGCTGCTTGCCAGTTTGGCACTTACAATTATCAGCAGTATGAATAGCTCCCTTGCTCCTGATTCTGTCCTTCTCGCTGTCATCAAATCACTCTTTAAACAACTTTCTTATTTTCTTTTAGATGCTTGTAAACGATCAACTTATTTTTACCATGCCTTTCTTGGCCACGGTTTTGTGTCACACCGCAGGAAATCCAACAGCTTGATGTTTCCACTCCTAATGATCTGACTGCCAACTACCTGTGTAATTGCATGGGAACAATAAGGAGCACAGAAACATCTCTCGTAGTAATATTTGAAGTTTCTCTGCATATTACACAAATTTGCCTGTTCTCCCCATCTGGTAGGCTTGGTGGCATGACTTTTATGAGGGATTATTTATTTCAGTGAAAAGCATTCCTTTTAATAAACGTTTTAAAACCTTTGACCAGAATACAGTGCAAGCCAATGACAATGATAAATTCCGAGGAATATCAGAACGATAAATAGTTTTAAGAGACAGATGGAAAGCCAAAAGCCAGTCATGTGCAATTTCTATTCACTACCCTGATGTAGCACTAAACACATCTGAGTCCTTCCATGTGTTCCAGTAAACTGAAGTTGTTCCAAAATGCCATTGTTGAACAAAAAATATGCAGAATCAAAATAAGGAACGGTACAGGGCATATAAAGACCCAGACCACGAGAGGCCCATGTGCTGTTGCAGAAAGATTTGCCAGAACTCTCCATCATTCTTTACATGATTTTGCGAAAGCTTCAATTAGTAAATATACTGGTACCACCACTGGAAGTAGACAAGGTTAAACAGCATGTGAACTACCTCCATGTTAACTCACAAAGTTTGGTGGAGGAAGTTTTTTAGCCTCTGGAAGCAAAGAACGGTATCAGCATAATTATGCCTGCCTAAGACACGCTCTTCTTGGACCTACTTTCACATTGGGTTATCCCATGTGACTCCTGTTTAGAAATAACAGTTTGGTTTAGCTCTAAAGCTTTTAACACACAGCACTAGATTTAACATCTTTCCCCCAAGAAACATGGGAGTTTCAGATAAATGTCTTTTATGTATACATCTCTTGATTTTGAAACAACTGCTTACATGAAATTAGAAATATTAGTTGAAAAATTCAGTGCTAAATTGGCAAGGATGGAAAACTGATTTCAGGGTGAATGAGAGGTACAACTGGAAAAAAAAACCAATGAGAAACTGTTCCATGAGAAACCCATTTATTTGGGATTACTTTATAATGCACCACTGTTATATTTTCCTACTCTGCCCAGCAACACTGGGATTTCAGATGAAGATGCTCCTTTTCAGAATATTTGGTGGCACTCTGAGTCTTAAAGCAGGTTTGTGTCAGAAAGCGTTCACAGTGGACTTAGTCTGGAAGAGCACACTGAAGCTTTAAGCCCTACAAAAATAGCATTCAATTCTGGCAGTATGTTTTTTATGGTTCTAAAAACAGTGACAGACAAAGACGCAAGGCTATTAGAAGGGATTTAATGTGGAGAAGATAGCAGTTTGATGGCTAAGCTACCTGCAGAGGGTTACAATGAACCTCATTTCAGAGGTATTAGTAAGAAAGATGATTAAAGGGAATATGAAATTTGACTTCAGTATCGGAGTAACTTGAGAACACGTCAGGTAGGTAGGAGTAGGTATACTTTGTACACACGATTGCATTTTTCGATCTGTTTCCACCTTGCTATAGAAAAGTACAAATGAAATTACTTACCTCAATAAAGAGCTTTTCTCTTCACATGTACCACATCATAGATAAACTGTCTCTCACTGGGAGACAAAAGAGAAAAGCTTGGTTTTGTGGCCAGCCTTTGTATATTTTATCCCTAGTTTTATAGGTAACATGACCAAAGCAAGTACCCAGAATCAACATTAATGGAAACTTAGTGGAATTTTGAACAGCGAAAATAGAAGAATTTTGAATTCACAAATATTTTACTGGAAGAAGGCAGAAAAGATACTAACTGCCTCAGATCGCAGTCAGTAGAGAAATCCCCTGGCACTTTTCTGTGGCCAGATTTGAAACTGCAGAGATGCCCACTAGTGATACTTAAAAATAAATTTCAAAATCATATTTTAAATATTTTATTTCTGAAATGCTGTCATTATCCTTGAAAAACAAAAATTTTGCCCCCAATCATTCAGCACCCCGTTTTGGTTTACAATGACACTCGGGGAGTTTTGCATGCACAGAACAGCAAGCTTGAAATGCAGAACAGCAAAAGAAAGAGAGGGTGCTTTGAGAGCATCGTGTCTATCCGTGAACGACTGAAACAGACTTGGCTGTAAACCTGATGAACTTTTGCAGAAAATGACTGAGGGAAAGGTTAGTGAATTTAACAAAAAAATCCCCGATACCCCGGAAAAGGAATGATCCAGAAACAATTTCCAATGCATACGGTATTTCGCTTGAGAGTAGTTTGGAAAGTTGGCTGACACACTGAATGCTGAAAGAGATGACAAAATATAACCTGCTGCTTCTGAGAGAGCTGTTAAAACCTGGAAAGTATTCCATTTGCCATGTTCTAAGTTTCTGCTACACAAATGAAAAGCATAAACGCAAGCGTGCGCATAAAGCCTCCTGTCAAAGACCTGCTGCCACCTGAACGGCGGAGTGAGCGGGACAGGTTTTATTCCGCATCGTTTGCGCAGCCCCAGGATCCCAAACAGGGCAAGCAGGCTCGGTCCCAAAGCAGCCCCCTCCCTTCTCCTTGCCCCTCTCTTTCCCCTCAAACCTTCTGCCAAAAGCACTGCAAGCCCAGGCCGGGCCCCATCATTTCCCCCGGGGTGTGCGGAGTGTCGGGGACGGCTGGCTGTCCCCATGCTTGTAGCCCCTCAACCCTGAGCCGGTCCTCGAGTCGCCTCAGGGGTTTCTCCCCCACCTCCGCCCCGCAAGCGGCACCCTGCTGTGTCGCTGGCCAAGCCCGCACCGAACGCGGGCAGCCACCGCCGGGGCTTCTCTGCCGGGCGCCCTCAGCGCCCGGAAAGGTGAGGAGGGGGAGGTGAGGAGAAGCGGCAGCCCCGCGGCCGCCTCCGGGACGCGGCGGCGGGTGGCGGCCGTTGGCGGCCGTTGGCGGGCCGGCGGGCTGAGGCGGCGGTTGC